>JAHWXV010073110.1:0-11683 GCA_024586415.1 Phrixothrix hirtus
TCATATAAAGTTTCGGAAGTGAGGTAAATTTTAGTTTTCAGCGTTTATTAGTATGAAATTTCTCTAACTTACCATTGGAGGTAATTTTTGTATGAAAAACATGGTAGATGGTATTCCGATTTAGGTCCGCGCTAATAGAGGAAAATAGATAAACCTGCAATTTACGATTAACAACCTCTTTCGCTATCCAGGTGCAAATTTCAATAAATAAAGGAAATTTTACTCACCGCCCCTTCCATAAGTGATTTATTTTTACTTTAAAGCTACCACCGAGCACAATTATTGTCGTATTTTGTTATACGTGATTCGCGTCGCCCGCAGGCACGCACGCACGCACGTACGCAAGTACGCACGCACGTACGCACGCACTCACGCACCCACGCACGTGCTCACCCATTCACGCACACGCACCCAAGCATGCGCACAGGCAAGCACGCACATACGTAGGCACGCGCAGGCACACATACACGCACACATGCACGCAAGCACCCACTCACGCACGCACTCAAGCACGCACCCACACGCACGCACGCACGCTCTCATGCGTGCACGCGCGCCCTCTATCAAGCACGTATGCACGCACACACGCACACATATACCCACGCGCGCGCGAGCACACGCACGAATAGGCAATTTTTTACCCGTCCAATAATATTTTAAGATTATTGATTAATTAATTTAATTTTTCATGTAATAATACGAACTCATATTCAAACACAACAAAGGAGTCGGCAATAGGAGAGAATAATGAACGTTTTATAGTGGCATAGAAACTAGAACAATTTGTCGGCTATGTCAGCAACGGGACTGGACATCTCTGAACTTTGTGCAAGCTCCTCGTAAATATAAAAACTGGACAACTAAATGTGAGATCGGAATTTGGAGTGCATTAAACAGTATAACAAAAAACGCAAAAATTCCTCAGCGTATAACAGATTTTACACAAACGAGTACAATGTAAGTATACGCACACCCGCGTACCCAAGCATAGACGCAAGTACACAAATACGCATAGAGAGAGAAACAAAGTTCCGCTCCCAGGGGTCTTGAAAATATATATTTCGGCTAAAAACTGGGTATCGAAAATTTTATGCGAAAACAACTTTCTATATACCATATTACAGCATAAGAGAAAGTAAAATATAATGCATGGTCCTAAAAATTGATTAGGTTGATGACACAGAAGTAAAAAGATAGCATATATTTTATAGAGCAAAGACAAAATCTTGCATTGTGATTAATTGGAAAAGAATAATCTACATGTTACTTTGGACAACATGGACTAGGAACTTATATGCAAATATTGCTGAATGTTTTCGAAAGGCTGACTGTTTCTCCATAATATTCTTACTTTCGCAGCAAAATTATTGAATCAAATGATTTTCCTCAACCTCAAGAAACGCTTAAAACTATGTTCAACTGCTGCGATTACGCTAATGACTAGAAATGTGGGATACCGTAACACCAAAGAGAAGAAAACCGAAATCCGTACTATAACAAAGGTGAGTTCGCTATGAAACTGTTAGAAAAGGCTTGCGAGATAAAGTCAATTCAATTTAAAAGTTTTTAGAAAATTACAGATTGGAATAGAGATAGTACTTTTTTAGCAATAGAAGTGAGAGATTTTGCGACCCACAATTACCGAAAATTTGTCCCTTTCAAGTGTAACTCAGGATATTTTATGCCATACATCACATTAACACTAGAGCAAACTACGTTCAAAGTAGTACAAAAAGCCGTTTAGTGGCCAAATATCTATTGACATAACATTTTCCGAAATTCTAAAGCTGCAAAGAAGTAATTCCAAAATTTTGTCATTGTGTCCAAAGAATCGGTCGTTACGTTTACAGAGATTACATAGCGTGGTTACTAGTTAGCGCTTAATATACCTTTAAGGCAAACTTTTATAACTTAGTTCTCAGTTGATACTATCAACTTATTTCTTTCCTCCGTGCGCTTCTTAAGAAATGGTATTTAAGTCATTGCTTTGTTCGAAAACACAAACACAAGAAATACAGGTGGACATATGCCAAGAGATCTAGTAATTAACCAAAAATAAAAAGGGTTAGTCAACAAAATAATGTAAGCGATAAAATCAACCACAAAGGGCTTTGCGAAGGGTCATATCTTATGAAATCCTGATTTCTAAAACCGGAACCTTTTAGCAAGGTGTTATAGTAAAATAAAGCAACTCCAAACATAATTGTAACTTTATTAAAGCTATATCATAGTTATCTTCAATACAGAAAAGTACGATTTGTATTATAAACCGCATATATTTCTAGTATTTAAAATACTATATAGAGAACAGGAAATCCTACCTACCTTATAAGTTTCTCATGTACTTAGGAACTCAAATTGCTTGCCTTTCATTTTAATACGCCCAGCTGCAGAACTGTTCCATTCTCGAAATATTACCATTTGCATCTATTATACTTTCTATCAGCCCTCAAAGCATCTTTCTGTTGGTTTATTAATATTCAAATTCAATGAGAAAATGATTACGCCAGTTCTTCCTTATTTTGGCGCTGTAAACTATTTCTATAATTCATTTTGGACTACTTCAAGCAAATCAACGTTATCAGTTCGTTATTAAATCAAAATTGAGAGAAATGTAATTACATTTAAACATATCCACTATTACTTAATCGAATTTATAGATAACCTAGAAAATCTTTTGAAGTTTGAAGTTTTTAAATTTGATTTATTCAGATTTATTATAGCACATTTTATGAACCATCGGCTTCACACAGTGCTTCACTGTCCTAACCAAACTGAAAAATCTAAAATTGGAAATTCTAAATAGAAGCAACACACATAAGCAGTCTATAAAGTATAATTACATGCACCTAAAGAAGGTTACTAAATATTTCTAAAGAAGCTGGGCATCGTTATTAAAATGAATTATGGTCTATATGAGTTGTAGAGAGAAAGATAATTTCGTTAAAATATTTTGTTTGCTGAAATGGTTGACTTAAATTTACATTTTAACTTGTCATAAAAATAAGCCCTTGCATTTAATATTATTTTTATTATGAAGTGTGACTTTTGTCATTTGTAAATTTTTATACTACAAATATTTGACAAATATGCTTAAATACAAGCACGCATATAACTATTTCCATCATTACTGGCCATTTTTGTTTTGAAAAATGTTTTTGTAGGGTTTTTAGCCAACTTAAAAGTTCATTATAATAATAATGCCAATTGTAAGCATCAAGAATGGTATTATGGTAACTATTATTATCGTACTTGAAACCAACTTGAAATACGGGTAATCGATTTTGGACTGCGTTGTAGATTTTATATTTTAGATATTTACTTATAACTCGGACTATTGATTTTTTAAATGACATTTACCTTGTTTTAATATTATGATTTGATTTGCAATGTTTAATGCTTTTATTATGGGCCCTTAACCAGACGTTTCTACTTAAGGAAAAAGGCAAATTAAGAAAACTCGTCCTGTAAATTTGAAAAAGTATGTATTATTTCGTTTTTCTCTACACCTATGGGAAAATTTATAGAAAAAATAATTGGGAAAGAAATCGTTTCAAAATTGAGAACAATTTCTGAAGAATTAACTAATTTTATCCACATGATACGAATGCGCACTGATACGTGAAATTAGCCTCAGCACCCATTCGAATTGTGAATATTTACATTCAACCCATAAAGCATGTCCTCTTTCAGATTCACAGCCGTTTATGAAGTGAATTAGTATTTAAATATAGTATGTGTGTAGCTGTTCGAATATATCTATAAGTATTCAACAGCATAAGAAGAAATTGTACAAGGAAAGTGAAAGGTTAGAATTTATTACTTTCTGAATTACAATCTAACAGATTATCAGGTGTTCTACAGTTTTTCCGACGATTAAAATAAGAATCTAAGTAATTACCTTCAGCCTTCTACAACATTTAGTTCAGAGATTAGAATCAAATCTATTGAAATAACCTTAACAATTCTATATTACAAATGTCCTATATTCATGTCCAGAATAGGATAAGAATACGCCACTTTTAAAAAGCATCATTCTTTTCGAGTTTTTAAAGTAAGGAAAGAAATAATAATGAATTGAACTGTCATTTCAACCATCAATGTAAGAAGAAGTCGTTTTTCCCCTCTAAACCTTTAAGAACTGGCGATAATAAACGCCGCTGCAGTACGTTCAGTGCTGGCGCATCAAAACAATTAATTGGTCACAAACAAAGTTGGTCTTACAACATCTGACATGAAGATAATGATTCTTTAGGAGTCAGCCGTTACAAGTGGATTTTAGATTTGGTGGCAATCTAGTATACTTGAATATAAATTTTGACGAAACTGGGAAAGTAAGTCAAATTAGGGCGTTACCACCCGTCATTAGGGCGTTATTTATTCGATAACCCCAGATATAAACAAATTAAGTAGCTCAGGAAATAATTATCTGCGGCGGAGTTATCTCGGAGAAGAAACTTTCAGACTTACTTCCTTGCTTTGTGTACCTAACATATATATTCTGTTGCTAAGAGGCGTGACACAAAATTAAGGTGAAACATTTCATTAAAAGTTGATAATTAATGACATTGACATATTAAATTAGCCATTCTATACTACGGACTTTAAACTACTTTTTTGCATGGTGTCATTCTTTTCAAGGGCGAAATTGTTCTCTATTTAATTATTTGAAAAAGTTCAATACTGTACCCCAACTTCATCATCATCTTAACAACCTAAGCCCTCGATCAGTCCCCTCCCCCCCGCAACATTATCACGCGATTAATATTTGGATCTGTTGGTGAAGTGTTTGGTTTAACATTTCCTTCCACATCACTCAAACTTGTGCGACCGTCTGAAAACTGAGAACACCACACTGAGGTTTGTTATCATCAAATTAGTCTTTCTACATAAATTTCTACATCTACGAATTTACATAGGAGGCAGTTTTACGTATGCAAACATCGAATGCCACAACGCAGTTCCAATTTTGTATATCAATAAATAGGGTATTTCATATTCAACAACTTGTAACGCGGACAGATGTAATGTTTGCAAATAAATGGAGCGCCATTTGTGTAGCAATATCAAAGCCCATCAGGTAGTACATGACTAATAACAGCAGAGAGAGTGATAGTGAGAAGAAATTATTGTCATTTACTTTTAGGCCGTGCCTCGTATACTAAATTTATATACTTTTCCCGTTAAATTAATTAAAAATTTGAACAAATAAATTTTAGATAAAAGATTTAAGAACAATTGCCGACGTATATTGCAAGTAAACTGAATCAAACTGCTATATTAAAATTGATGTTTATTATAGAATTTTAATTAAAGGTTTTGATTTGTATTTGAGATTATTTATATTATAAATCAAGCAAAACTTGTACTCATCAGTTCTTAAATATGGTCACCGGAATTCTTCGGGAGGAACTTAGAAGAAAGCGGCTAACTTCTATAAAGAATGTTTCATTGTTCTGGATTAATAATTTTGATCAGAGCATCAGTTACCAGTTATGAATGATTATTACGAAAATTCTTCAGGTTGCAACCAGGACTCCGAAGAAGATCGCTAATTTCAATTTCTGTTTCATAAAACGGAATTAATAATTTCGACAGAATTTTTCTACTTCGAACTTAGGGAAACAGTTATTAAAGATAGTCGCTAGAATTCAAAAGGAATTGGCAAATTTGGGAAAATGCGTTGTATTGAGCGATATATTTTCGAAGTTTCATAACTGTTTCATTTTTAATATCAGAGGTTGTTAAGGATAAAGCTCTTCAAGAAGTTGAAGAACTCTTAAGGCATTGGCCAGCTTTGAACAAAACTTTTCATTAGTTATTGCCTTGGAAACCTCATTGCTATATCTGCAATTAAAACTAGATAGAACCTTCAGATATTGCAAAACCCGCAACTCTCAACAAAATTCGCCAAAAACAGCGTACATTTATCTTGAATGACTGATGTTTTTTGAAAGCTTTGGTAGGCACTAAAAAGTTCTATATATAATATTAACAGATTGATGCACTAAGGTTAACGCTTTAAATATTATATCCGTTTGAAATTTCATCAATTAATATTAATAACCCTTGCTTCGTAGCCATTTTTTGTGTATACATATAAAAAACTCCATAATTTATTAAGAAACAGAGTTCTAATCGTGCTTTGAAATTTTGATAAAACGCGACTTTACAAATCAAAAGAATAAGTATTTTCACATGTATTTTTCGCTTACATGTTGAAGTTTTTTTGTAATAACTAAATTTATGATTTATAAATATAAAATTAATTATACACCTTAAAATTAACTTTATGATCAATAGTAACATCCATAGAAAACAAAAGCAAGTACAAAACTATGAAATAATGTACACCAAAGTATTATAGCATAATGAAATTGATTTCTTGTTAATTTGGTAACAAAATTTTAAAAATTCAGATCGCGCATTGTAGATACGTAAATAATGTCCACAAATAAATAAAATATTATTTACGTTTATTTTAAGAACAATAAATACAACAGTCGCCCAGCCAAATTACTGGACATGGAAAACGCTGCTCAACACTGGAGATTTTCCTCAATAATTCGCTCCAACGAATTTTCTCATAGAAACCTATTAGTTCCCGTAAAAGGGCAACGTAGGTGTAAGAAACTTGGCAAACTTAAAAAATTCGTTGAGCCACTTTTGGGAAATTTGCGAAAAACTAAAAAATGACAGCAATAAGGTGCCACTTGCGGGTAATCCGATTTTAACCAAAACATAGTCTTGGAGTCAGGGGACGTGTATTTCCTCTAAAATTTCGACATCGAAAAATTTGAACAACAACCTTACTTTCTCTTTTACTCATATTTCATATAGGGTAGCACAAAATAAAAGAGACTGCGTATTTTATTGCTCCTCGTAAACTATGGCCGACAAGTTTTTATAATGTTAATGAAATTTGTCAATGATTCCTTTCACTTTAGATAAATATTACGCTTATTACACTATTGGCGTTGGAATGCATTAAAATACTCTTTTGATAAATTAATGAAAGACTGCCTAAAGACTAGTTAATTTACGCATTTAATTGTTCTAAACCTATTTCCGTTTTAATTCTGCTTATTTTATAACAATTCTTGGGGATTTATTTGTGAACTTAATTTCATTTTGTAAATACCGATTAATGAAATATAATTTTATCCAAATTTATAATTAAAAATCGGGTGGGGGTCAGCACACTATTTCCCCTTACGCAATTGATGTCTATAAAGGAGTAAAACATTATTTACGTTTATTTTGGAAACAATAATTGTAACGGTCACCCATTCTAATTACTGGACGCGCAAAACGTTGCTTAACTCCAGAGATTTTCTTTGATCGTTCGTTTCAACCCAATTTTTCGGAGAAACCGTTAAGTTACATAAAATAGCATCAAAGACATAAGAATAATAGCCAGATTTAAAAAAATTGTTATTGCCGCTATCAAAAAAATCGCAAAAAATCTAAATACCCCAAGAATAAAGTTGCACATCCGGTAATTTGATTTAACGAAACTTTTCCGTTTCATGTACAAAATATAAATATAAATATAAAATTTCGGTGTTATATGATGTTTAGTTTTTGAAATATGTTGTTTAAGATTAATATTTTAAGTACCTACTTCGGGTTACTCGATTTTCAAATTGTATTAAAGAAACAGCTTGGCTCGTATAAAGCGAAATTAAGTAGCTAAGAAATGTACTAAGTTTTAAAAAAATCATTAGAACCGATCTGAAGAAAATCGCAGAAAACAAAAAATATCTAAAACTGATAGATATAAAGCGGTAATTTCCGGTCATTCGATTTTAACCAAATTCTTTATTTTGCAAAACAAGGGGGCTATGACCTTTACTATAAATTTTCACACGCGCACATATACACACATGCGCACCACATACACTCACAAAATCATACGCGCACGCGCACATTCACGCACACGCCATCCAACGAAGAAATGATTAAAGAATTTCAAACTATCCATAGCGGATGGCAATATTACGAAAATTTACCAGGAAACATCTTTAATACTCTCAATAAGTGTGAAGCCTAGTTTGAAGAAAGAACGTGTTTTAATTATTCTGTGCAACAAAAAATTTGAGACTTTTTTAATAAAACGTAATATGTACAAACATGTGATTAATGTACCATGTCTTATTTTTATACATAAGTGGTATGTAAAATACATAGACAGTTGTATATAAATATACATTAAAATATAAAGCAATGCACTAAAAGGTGTTATTTCCCTATAACGAAATTTCGCTATAGCGAATTTTTTTCGGGATTTAGCGACTTCATTATATAGAAGTTCAACTGTATAATTATAATACTCATTCTTTTTTTGTAGATTTGAAGTACGATATTTTAAATAAAGTTCGTTCTTAAATATATTAATGTTTCATTAAAATGTGACAAACTTCGAATATATTACATTATTGCCTTTCCTAAGATTCAAATTTCAAAAATATATAAAATTATTAGAAATAGCTAATAATAATAGAATTCAGCACTAATTCAAAGTTTGTAAATAATGAAAAATAAATATTAATTAAATCAATAATTAGTTGTCAAAAATCCTGTAAAATAGAATCATTCCAAAAAATGAATTTTGTGTATAGATAAATAAGAGTTAAATTCTTAAAAAAGAGAACAGGAAAGTATTTTCTGGAATGATAGATAAACATGAAATGCAATGAACTTTTTAAATTGTAAATACATATTTTTATTTAAGATAGCTGTAGACATCTAGTGGTAAAAATATAATATGCTAGTTAAGACAAATAAAACTCTGTAAGTAGTTAGAATTAATTATTATTAGATGGCATAGGTTGTTTTAAACTATTGAAAATATTTAAAGAGTGGGAACGCTTGTTATCTAATTAACTAGAATTTGATAAAAATCAATTATAAAAGGACATGGTTTGTTAGAAACTAACAGAGAACTTACGCGGTTCTCTACCTTAATTACACGAATTACGTGTAGTTATATCATATGGCATCAGAGACTTCTAATTCGGATTTCGCATGATATACATATTCCTTCCTAAAACCCCTTGGTGATGCCCGATGTTTTTATAATTTATGGACTCCTTTCCGATATTATAACAGCTTAGCTTTTCACGCAAAAGTTACCTTGCTTTAGGACCCTTACTCAAAGCCTGGTAATCTGATATTCCGATATTTTCCCTCACGAACAGCGCTTGTCGATCTTTATGTACCCCGATTCTAAAGCTCTACAACGCTAGGAGTTTATCAATTTATTGCATATGTTTCTAAGAACATCCATCCGAGAAAGATATAAATAAATGCAGCCCCAGGTCCTAAAGATATCATCACGGTTTAGGTACTGTTTTATTCAAAGCTGATATGATATTAATTACTCGACGATCATCTAAAAATAAAGATAGTTCAAGACACATTGAATTCCTATATAATAACCTACATTCTTTCCATTACACAAAGATACACAGACATGACACAAAGCACGCTGCATGGTTAAAATCGCACTACTAAGGATAGAATAATATTAGATAACAAATGCATGTCCCATATAACCTTAGACCTAAGTTTGTAAATAGAATTTTTACAGAATATGAATTTTGATGCTTCTAAAATATACGTTTTAAGACAGTATTCAAATATAATTGGATCAGTAATTGTACATATGGAAATAAATAAAACACGAATGATATCGTAAGCATAATGCGCTAAATAAATCAGAACGAGAGTACTATGATTGCTCCCGTAGCTAAATAGAATATCTACGAAAATAGCTAATATACGCTCAGATCCTATATAATAGGAAAAAATCATATCTACGCCCCCGAAACCAATTAAAGGCTGGAGCCCAAAAACTCTACAGCTGAGCGAAGACAATTTGTGGCCGATCGACTGGAAATAGTTAGTCGAGGTAATTAGTTATTATTGCAACTCGAACCGTCACTAACTACGAACATCTAAAAGCGCAGTAGGGGTGACTGGCTAGACAAGAATATAGTGATTGTGCACCGTACTGAATAAGACAAAATCAAGATTTTGAGGCCCTGAAGCGGGACGAGAGTTCTCCGGGAAGCGACATAGTTTGTGTAATATCAAGAGTTTTGATGCAATTGGCAAAATTCAGTAAATTAGTTGAAAGAGGATATCCTTTTGACTTGCTCTGTATAGACATAAGTACCTATTGTAATAAGTATGACACTTAATGATCATCCAAAGAGTAGACTTAAAACAATATTTTCAACTGAAAATGGGATACTTCTTGATTCCACCGTATATGGATGAATATGAATTAGGTGAGTTTTAAGATTTATTATAAATCTGTGCTAATCAATTGGATTGACTTGTAACTGAATTAAATTTGTACACTAATTAATAGGAAGGAAACCCCTTATGGTTTCACTTTGAATATCAAATTAAGTATGGCTTGTTAAATTAATTCAATAAAAGAATTCTTAAAAAAATGTGATGATAACTGTACAATAAGTAAACACTTACAAAACAAATGATAAAAATAACAATGGCTTAATACCGATGTAGGTGATTAACGGTCAGATACGGTAATCTTTGATACTCAACCGTACGGTATCAATGTACACGCATGAAAGTCAATACTATAATATTCTGTACGTTGTTTTAAAACTTATGTACCTAACGACGTAATTTAAACTCAAATACTTTAGTTATTTATCCTAAGTTTACAAATTTTTGGTTACGTAAAATAATTTAATAGTTATATTAACTTGTGTGTTAAACAAATAAGAATTACGTACTCAAAATAAAATGTCTGTGTCAAAATGAGTTAACGTAATTGAAGCCACTATTAAGATGTTTAACAATTATCATCGGGGCTATAAATTTGATGATATACACATTGAAGCTTTAAACTTTGACTTTTAGTCCGGATTGTTGAAATAAAGAAAGCTGAATAGTGACGTGGTGTACCAAAGCGCTCCAATATGTACGAATGGCGAATAACTTGAAACTTGCTTGTAGGTTCAGAACTAAGTGGCTTTCATTCTCCAGATCGATCCACTGACTACGCATCAAGAAGAGTCACAACTCTTAGGCGTGAACTTGTTATATTTCGACCAGAATAGACGAGGGCACTCCATTACTTGTTTTTAATAAAATTTTTGCATACTACATCCTTTTAAAGGAAAACGAATAAAAAATAACACATAATTATGAGGCGCGACTTTTAAGTTCTCCATCTACCTTTGACTGCTCACACAAAAGTCTTCCATTTAATATTCCGCGGGAGTGGACGAAGAAAATATTTTATTCTTCCTTTTCATATAGGCGACTTAAATTTCTCAACCTGCTCGTAAAAACGCGTGACTTTGCAAGATAAGGTAAAGGTATCAGACGCTAACCTTGTAGCTGTAAATAGAATGTATTTGAAGTTAACTTGAAGAGCTGCAATTTTGTCTCTTAGTAAATTGAATTTATAAGTGTTTATATTAATTGATAAAATGGTAAATTTTCTTGATTTTTTATTTTACAGATTATTACTATCTCTTACCCATTATGAAATATAAATAAAAGAGGAGTATTATTTTCGTTCCAAATTTTCGATATTGAAATTTTAGTGGTCATACACGTCTTCGCGACCTTTGAGTCCGAAAACCATGTTTTTGGAAATTGGTTTGTGTGTGCGAATGCCAGCGTGTGCTATGTGTAC
>JAHWXV010073113.1:0-31851 GCA_024586415.1 Phrixothrix hirtus
GCCGGGGGGGGGGGCATCTGATTTGACGCTCGCACAGAATTGGTTCTTGTCCGTAGAAGATCTATGAATGCTGATTACTATCTTGAGAATATTGTAGCAGAATATGTGATGCCTTTGGCCATTTTATGGGACCCAATTCCTTATTTATGCAAGACAACGCTCGGCCTCACGTAACTAGGGAGATCCTCGATTATCGTAATCAAGTTGGTATACCAATTATGCAATGGCCACTAAAAAGCCGGGATCTGAATCCGATCGAACATGTATGGGATGTCACGAGTGCGTTTGGTGTTACGCCCAACAGCACTACTGGTGACCGATAACTCGTCGAAGGAGGGGGAGGTTCCAGGATAATATCAACAGCACTAGCCACGCTCTACAGGAAATCAGGATATAGAAAGAGAAAAGGAGCGCCACTATTCCAGATGGCCGCACAAGGTATGGAACTATTCTCGGAATAGATAGAAATAGTTTCCTGGTCGCTTGTGAATTTGTCCCGGGTTTGCCTTTTGTTAAGGTCCCAAATGTTAATATTAATTTTCATTGTGATCTAAGGGGGACCTTAATTAGTACATATCCTCTGAAATGTAAGGTATCGATTAACTTATTCTACTGTCAAAAATAAAAATCTAGTTAAATGACAAGACATCTATTGATAAATAAAATGACTTAGTTGACATACACACCAACAGAAGGTTACAAAAAGGTTACAGAATAACTTCCTCGTCCCGTGGAATTTGGCCTTATTCCACAGGTACGGGAAGGGTTACTCAAAACTACTGAACACTATAACTAGAATTTATATACATATATTTAAAAGGTATGTAATAGCGATTTCCCCTCGCACGGGAAGGTTTAAACTGGCTTCAACAAGGGGGCTGGAGCCGGGATGTGGTTTAGATAGCGCTTCTCGTCGATCTACGGTGACCTTTTGCTTACGCCTTTCACAGGCCGACAAAACAAAAAACAGAAGTACAATATGAAAGGGGCACCTTAGTTTTGATCGTCGAATTAGCCAAAATCGTCCGTAGTGATGGCTTTATGGGTTCCTGAACCTGCGGAAGATCATCAAATGTTCAAATAAAACAGTTTCAGAGTGGAAACGAGCAAGTCTATGCCTAGAGATATACTATTCCATCTCTCAGGTTGGGGTCTTCCAACATATTACACTATGCTGAGTTCCTAAACACACACCGAACGCTTCTAACAAAGAACCAACACACTGCTGATTTTTATACAACTGCGCGACGAATCTGTACTTACTTTTAAATGTTACCGAACTCTAGCACACGTGGAAATTAATATTTCTTTGCCACATTTATTGCAATTATTAAATTCCTATTCGACACAGATGTAGAAAATGCGTCTATCGTGTTTTTATCCGACCGTAAGCAATACTTTATCTATTTTTCTTTTAATCGACACGAACATAGGAAAAAGACACGTGTTTTGTTCTTTTTTCATAATGCACGGAACGCCAACAAAATCTGACAGGGATTACCTCAAAAGAAATGTGAAACTTGAAGGAACTTGAAAATGCAGAGTGGGAACAAATTCTTCAAAATTTTATCCAAAATTTAATTAGAAGCATGCCTAGGCGCATAAATGCTGTAATCCAAAGTAGAGGAGGCAACACATGGTACTAATGCCCCACATAAACCATTAATTTATTTTTTTCATTATTTCATAATTTCAACGATTTTGTTAGTAGGTCTTAAGAATAATTTTAATTCTAATCTTATACAGACATACTGTAGCTAATTTACTTTTAAAGTATCCGAAAATGTTTTTTCTAACTTTAAATGTAACCAATGTCTATAAAAAAATATTAAAGTTCATTAATTATAGCGATTTATGTGATTTAATATGTTGTTGCGTTAATTTTGTCCAGGAGGGTATGTTCTGACAATTCTTTGACATACTCTAAATTAAGAGGTCCACAAATTAGTACATATTGCAAAGATCGATTATTTCACAAATTTTCAATTTTTTTTTTGCAGGAAGAACTATAGTTACAAATAGAGACGCATCAGAGTAGGTGTCAAAAATGGTTAATATTTGTTTGCACGTTTATTGTCCTAAACTTCTGCCTAAACCACATAAAATTAATTCAGCTTAATATCCTTTGCTTCGTATGATTCAATGCGCTATATAGGATGTTTGTGGTACATCCTTCGCGAGGTGATTCTTTGTTTCATTTTAAGAAGAAAAGTTCAAATACACTTATGTACTAAAATGTTTCTTTAATGAGTTAGAGCCTATCATAGATGTTATACTAATATCGTTTAATTTAAGCAAAAATGTACGTTTATTAATTCTGACAACTAACTTTTGGCGTTGCAAAAAATCATTAACTATAAAGGAATGGTTTAAAAATTGCACCGTCAAACTAAAACACTTTGCTGCTCTGGTAACAATATTAGGTGTTGTTCTTTGTAGTTCTCCCTAAGGCTACTTTATTTAACTGGCCATAATGCGAGCGATTAGTTCATCGCGCATATTTACTTTTGTTTTATAAACATGACTCTTCATTAATCGCCATAGTCCGTAGTCCAATGAATTTAGGTCCGGAGACCTAGCTGGCTAATTGTTGGAACCACCACGTCAATCACCCTTTCTCCAAAAATTTAGTTTAATTATTGCATCACCTGTCGGCTGTAATGTGCAAGAGCAAGAGCTCCATCATGCTGAAAGATCATACATGCCCTTATGGCCAAGCAAATATCTTCTCATAATATTGGAAGTTCATTTTGCAAGAACTCTAAATACCTGGTCGTTGTTAACCGCTCCGGTGGGACAAAAGGTTCAATCAACCTGTTATCAATCATTTCACACCATACCTGCCCTGCTTAGTTAAGAGGTCCTATCTGCAAATCGTTTCTTTAAGATAATTCAAGTTTTATATCATTTGTCCTAACAGAATAGATTAAATAAATTTATTTAATTGTTAATAATACATATAAGATTTTAGAAACAAGTCAACATAATAAAAAATATTTTAATTTATTAGACTATCACATTAATTAAAACATTAAAGGAAATTCAGATAGTACCATTTGAAAAGCAGGGAAAATATATTTACAGAAAACCTTCGTCGGAAGTTCGATCTACACTTCATGTACGTTCTCGTCAGATCAAGGGCGTTCATTGTGGGTATTATTAATACCATTATAGTTGAAATTGGCTTCATCCGTAAAAAGAACCGGTGGAACTAAACTGTGATTACCATTTGTCCATTCACAAAACTCTAATCTGTTGCCATAATCTGTTGGTTCAAGGTGTTGTGCTCGTTGGACATGGAATGAATACAAACCTTGTTAGCGTAATGCTCGCCATACTCTTACATGAGGAACACCGATACCTGTAGATATTCTTCTTGTACTTGTAGATGGACATCATTCATATTTGAAAGCGACTACTCGGAACAACACCTGTCCCATGCAGTTTGTTAAAAACCATATCAGCGTATTCAGAGTGGGAAAAATGTGTAGCATCTTTTAGCAAACTGAGCAAACGGTGAATTAATTAATGATAAATGTCAACTGCTGGTAAATGAATATTATTGTTTTGTGGCAGCCTACAGCATAGTTGTTTCGTAATGTGAGTGCGAACTATGCGAAATACATAAAAAAATTCAATGGACTCTAAAGTATTAATTTAAAAACTGAATTTTATTCTTCATATTTCACGGGTTCTAACTCCTTAAGGAAGAATTTTAGAACATTGGTGTATTTGAATTTTTCTTTTTAAAATGAGCCACAGAATCACCTCCCGAAGTATGTACCACTCTTCCTGAAACATATTGTATGATTGTGTTTTGTAAAAATATTATTGCTGTTTGTCGTTTGCTCGGATCAATTTCTTAAAGGTATCTCTGTCGCAATACCACAAACAATTTTGCCAGATTATCTGAATTTTTGCTTACATTTCAAGATTTGTGATTTTGAAAAATATGACAATATTTCAAAAAATCTCCACGTCGTAATCCAAATACTGCCGTTTGTTTCGAGTCAATATTTTTATCTTAGGGGTAAAGTCCTTAAATGCTTTGGGGTTGTTATCACATGTTCTTGAATCATCTTTGTTGTTTCTATATCATGGCATAGCTTTATTCTTTAGTGATATTGCCAATGATTGCAGCAAATATTGGCCCTTAATGTCATAAAAATTTTGCAGTTCCGTCGAATTTTAAGCTCTACTTTCTTATAATGATTGCTACATGAGCTTCTCGAGCAGGGTGCAGCGTCTTGTTTATGTTTGTACTTTGTGTATATTGTATTAATATCACTGCTTCACTGATCTTACTGCGCCTATTAATATTTTCTGTTTTATTTCAAACTCGCATCAACTTTCAGAGTTTCTTTGGGTGTGAAGGTGACCGTCTTGCTTTCGGTAAGTATTTTGAGGTATTTATGTTAAATTTTTCTAATCTTTTATTTGTAGATTGTACGATAAAGATTGCTCTGAAGATTAGATAACGTTTACAAAACTGGATAATTTATCTAGCTTTTGGAGGAACTTCTCTTGTTTTATTTGTTTATGTGCATGTTTTTTGTTTTTGTTTTTATATTTGTTGGTTTATAACTTGTATTATTATATTTTTGGTTACGTAATTAATTATAACCCTTGGGCACCTCCAATATGTCTCAAAACCAGTCACTGTCTATTTATATTTGTATGCGTAGCATAGTACCGTTAGTTTATATGTTTGGTTACGTCACTTTCTGTATGGTTCTTCGGTTATCGGTGGATTTATGACATCGAATCTCACGTTGTGCACACCATTTTCACTATCACGACTTGTTACTTACGTTTTACTATTTTACTTTTTCTATTACGATTCTTTCGCGGCTCACATGGAGGCGTCACTTTTACTATTAACGCTTCTTGCTTACTTAATGTCGTATAAGAACTATGCCGTTATATTTTATTATAACGTTGATTTATAATTTGCATAAGTCGAGTAGAAGTACCTTTAGACTGTTTCTTTTATTTTTGTTATGCCTTAATCTCTGGCTTAGCTTGCAGATTAAAGGTTTGAGCACGATTATGCTTACAATATAGTTTTATTTCAAGGTACTTTATTTGTATTTGGGTTTACTTTTGTACATGTGAACCTTATTATTTTGGAGCTCAACCATATACATGCAAATTGTTGCCGTATGAGCCTGTTAAATTATTGTATTATAAACCCATTTGTTCTGTTTATAATTCTACTTGGACAGTTACTGATTATTTTTCAATGAAATATTATTACGTTTTAAATTATATCTGGTGACTTGAAAAGCTTCAATGGGCTGTATTTTGTTTAAACTAAGAGATATCAAAAAATGGCCAACACCGTTTCGCTAGTACGCAGGGGGAACCAAAGTGACCCCATAAACATGTCGACATCCCTACCCCCCAACCTCCAGGGCCCCACACCTTGAAATCTTAAATGACAAACCTCCCCTTGCGTCGCGTCATTGGAAAGGTCTTTGAAAATCATCTTGATTGATATCATACGAAGGTAGATTAGGATAATACAGTAAAATGTTATTCAACAATAAATTGATCGGATAATGTACTCGTAATTTACGTGATAAATTGATCTAGTACGTAAATGATAAAATACACTTTAAGAAATGCAATTAATTTAGTTACGTTACACTTATGGAGTACAAAATTAAATTAAGTGTTCAAACTGTTCACCACTTTGTTCTAAACAATAAAATGAACGCTGTTCAAATGCACGCCTCGCATATGTAAGCACTTCCCTTGAAATTGAACGGCATTTCCTAATTATTCAATCACGAATATCTTCTATTGAAGCAGGATGTGTTTCGTACACCACTAACTTTAAATGACCCCAAAGAAAAAAATCAAGGAGTGTAAGATTTGGAGATCGTGGTGGACATTCTATGGGACCTCTTCTTCCTATCGGGAATGCGTCATTTAAAAATTGCCGAACAGCAGTGGCATAATGAGGGGGCGCCCCGTCTTATTGGAAATGAATTAAATTTTCATTAAAATACAGGTTTACGTCAAGATTGCATTGAGTCTCTATTTCATCTGTGATGAGAGGTGCGATAGTATTCTGTGGCAGGTACATATCTCAAGTTAGACTTTCTTCGAGAAGCAGAGGATCCAAGATTGTATCTCCGAAATTACCTGTCCAAATGTTAATTTTGTGGGGTCGTTGGGTATGTCCATCACGAAAACAATGCGAATTTTTGTCCAACCAATACCGGCAGTTGCGTTTATCCACTGTCCCATTAAAAAACCCTAGATTCATTACTAAAATATATAAACAGATATTTTTCGCCAACTCTAGATTATTGTTAATTTTCTTCGTCATCTCTTCACAAAATTGAAGTCTTCCGTCATAGTCGTCTTCGGTCAGTTCTTGCAGGGTTTGCATCTTGTAAGGATGAAATTTATTTAACTTAAGTGCTCATCGTACCGTTTCTCGCGAAAGTCCTGTGGCAGTCGCTGCTTTTCGAATTGAAGACATTGGAGTCGCAGTGAAATGACCTAGCACTTGTATCTGGGCAACGTCATCCAGTATTCTTCGCCAGATTCGTTTTTGGTTTACTGCTGACCCCGTTTCTTCAAAGTTTTTAACTAATTTTGCGGCATAGATATGACTGCACTTTTTGCCTGAATGCCAGACATTAAAAGCAGCAGCTGTTTTTGACGCAGACCGACCCTCAGAACCGTAAATGAAAATAATTTCCACTATTTCAGCTAACGTATATACCATGTTGTGCAATTACATCAAAAGACTTTTAGATACTAAGCTTTGATGATATTAAATCACAAAAATGCAGCTTTCCTTATAAGAAATACTTAAAATGCAATTACCGGCAAATGAGAATTTCGGTACTTACTTTCTCTTTTATTTAATGAGATAATAATGAGGAAGGAATTTGAAACATTTTCTTGGCACTACAGACAGTAATTACTTGACACTACAAATGAGTTTTTTGTCATTTATCTACTAGAACAAATTATCACGTAAATTATGAGTACATTATCCGATCAGTTTATTGTTAAATAACTTTTTACTGTGTATGATGTCAATCAAAAGGATTTTTCAAGACCTTTCCGATGATATGTCGCAAGAGGAGGGTTGCCATTTAAGATTTCAAAGTGGGGGGCCCTGGTGAGTGTCGATGTCGCCATGTTTGTGAGGTCACTTTGGTTCTGCCTGGGTACTACCCAAGCGGTTTTTGCAATTTTTTGATATCTCTTGGTTTAAACAAGATATGATCCATTGAAACTTTTCAAAGTCACCGGGTATATTTTAAATTAAATGTTTTATTTCGGTATGTACATATATTTACATAGCTCCATTTGTTACTTTATGCCTAAGATTAAACATGTGACTAATGTCAATTCTATTTACTTTATTCTATTCTCGCGCTTACTTAACATACAGTATTTATTGTGCAATTTGTACTGTTTTAATGTGATGAATATTATATTGTTTATTGGTTTAATGCAGATGGGTGTAAAATGTTTGTACACTCAGAAGGAATACCCGAAAATATCGCTGAAATTCGTAAAAGCTAGTAAGAATGTACATCAGAAACATCCTTAGATAATAAGGGGTTATGTTAGTTGGTTGGAATGGATATCTGGGGAACGTCCTTAAATATACTAGAGTTATTAGTGGCTTGGTTTTGGACTTTATATACACAAATTTTATCTAAATGCTTAAAATTTTGTTTTCTGTTCCCTTCTTATTTTTCATTGTTTTTTGTTGAGTGATATCTAACATATGTCATAATTATTCTAGGGACCCATTTATAATTAAAAAAATCCTATTTTTAACATCGTAGTTTATATACTATGTGCGTATACGTATTCTATTTACTTAAATATTTTATTGAGATTTTCGTATCTTATCTTTATTTTGTTATTTGAAATTTAATTACTTTATTTAAATTGGAGTTAAAAATGTTAAAAATATTGCAAACAGGTGCGCGTTAGTAATAAAGGTGAAAATGCATCTATTGCATAATTTCCATTTGATTATAGAATGACGGAGTTAATCCTACAAAGTTAATGCTGTGTAGAGAGCTACGAACAAGATTTGATTTATTAAAATGCTTGACAACATCTTTCCGTAATACTGAGGTACCAAACGAAAGAGTAAATAAATAATTTAATCAATATGCGTTAGGACAGAGAGTACTTGTTCGTAACATTATAGACCCTATGCATTTAGAAAGTAGGGGACATATCTAATAGGTTAGGTGCAATAATTTGTGATGTTAAATTAGATAATAAAAATGTTAAGAGACATTGTAATCATTTATTACCAGTATCAGTGGAAAGTAAGGAAGGGGAAGTTGAGCGACGTGATGAAAGTGGCGGACGAAAAACTGATAATGCCAGTGTTGATTTGTATCAGCCATCAAATGTGCATGAGAAAATGTCGGACAATAATAATTTTTGTTCATATTTTTTAAGAACGGCAGTAGTGCCTAAACGATATTGCATATTAGCTGAAGTGGCGCGCTAGCATTCACAGTGTCCGGACGTACGTGTTAGCTGCTCATAAAATTTGAATTATACTATACCTTAGGCCCCTTTTACAAATGTAACGGTTGTTCGGGTATAGTACAAACAATCTAAACCAGTGACACATAAATTTATCTGTTAATTAAACAAGAATGTACGACCGAATTCAACAAGTTCTAAACCAGGCGTTGGCCGCTGTACGGACCAGAAATCAGCGCGGGATGGAAGAAATTACAAAAAGTTTCCCAGAAAGTATAATTTAAAAATTCCTCCATGAGCTACGATAGAGTAATTATAGAAGCCAAAAAGGAATTCTACAACGCTCAAATCAAAGCGCAAAGTGCCGGTGGAGTTAAAAAACCTACGTACATGAGGGAAACCGCGAGAAAAACACAACAAAACAAGTGCACAATTATGCCACAAAAACTAGCCGCGTCAAACACGAACGCGAGTGACAACATAAACATACCAACAGAAAGTGCGTCTATAAGTGAGTGCATCCAAATAGCAAAAAGTGACGCGGCCAAATTAATAAAAGTCACGCTAACCTACACTGACTACGATACTGACATGGAAGAGGGCTTCACTAAGGTAAAGAAGTCGAAGGAAAGAAAGACACCGTCAGACAATAAGGGAGATGCAGGGTCTGCCCAAAAGATCCAACTTCAAAATAAATACCATGCACTGTCTGACACCGAGGCCGAAACCGAAGAGGTAAGAGAAAAAATATCCGTAAGCGACCACCAAAACGGCATCCGCCAATAGTATTGCGCAGCAAGGGCAACTGGGCAAAACTGGCTTAGGATCTACGAGGAAAAGAACTGGAAATCATCGCAACAAAAAACACCGCCCTGGGTATTAATATTTAGGCAGCAGACGAAGCCTCCTACAGAGGTATCACCAAGATATTCAACTAACGGCAACTGCCGTATCACACGTTCTTGCTGCCGTAAGATAAACCTCTCAGGGTGGTACTAAGAGGCCCTCCTGAAGAAATTCCAAACAATGACATAGAAGAGGAGCTTTGAAGGTTAAACCTCCCAGTCCTCTCAACTCGCAGGATGAGAAAAGGTAGAGAAAAAATTCCCATGCCTTTAAACTACATGGAACTTTCCCGAAACGAGGCCGGGAAACGTATATATATATATATATATATATATATATAGGTTAAGCAACCTATACTCACTGTTAGCAAAAGTAGAAGCACCCAAGGCAAGGAAAGCGGGGCATCGTTCAATGCCACAGCTGTCAAAGCTGGGGACACACGCAGAGATGCTGCCGCGCAATACCGCGGTGCGTGAAATGCGGTAACAATCAAACCGGAACATGTGAAAAAGATAGAAAATCACCTCCGAGATGCGCAAATTGTGGAGGCAACGATACAGCTAATTATAAAGGGTGTCTTCGTTACCCCAAACCAAGGCTGGAACACAGCTCTGCGGTCAGATAAAATATCTCATATGCCCAGGCGGCTAGCCAAACACAAAGGGCCGCAAGTACCACAGATGCGCAGAAAACAGCAAAAATTCAAAAGTATACGTTCAGCCTGGAACAACTAGTAAGCGCAGGCACTTTACTATTAGAAACACTAAAAAGTGCTGCAAACCTTAATAAGGGACTATGTCAACTAATAATCTGCCTGCCGGAAATTTTATCAAGTTTCGGCGAACAACAAGAATCATAAACCAAAACTGAAAACTCCCTTTTAAGGAAGCTGCAATTGCAGCCACGTAAAAACCCAAATCAAAGATCAATTTCGACGGAAGCAAGAGGGAAACACCTCGGTATTCCATATCATTGAAAAGATTGATAGTGCCTAAACAAATGTAAATTTTAGGTTGGTGAGCAAGGTTTAAATTTAAACAGAAGGGTGCTATGTATGTTTCAAAATAGTCAGTTGGAAACAATATGTAAACCTATTGATATGTATAATATTAAAATAAATACAATTTGTCAACCCGTCTTATTAAATAAACTCAATTTATAACAACTATTTTATCATTATAATTCTTTTCTAACCGATAATTTTCTTGCAAGGTACCTGTTATTTATCTAGAATCTCTGAAGGCACGGCCTGAGTGTATTTTAAAGGGTTTGTCGGAGGTAACGTTCGCATAGCTTCACTAAATACAAATTTATTTTGATATTTATCTTCAAAAAACGTTTACATCAAAATTTGCATTTAAAATATATACAACGATATTTGAAACGTTAAAACCATAATCAAAATTTAAAACCAACGTACATGTAAGTAAAATTAGCATTAACTTTAAAACTTAACGCTGAATTTGTTCTATTACAACTAAATTCAGGTGAAATTAACATTATAAGTCAATTATATTGAAGATGTTTTAATGAAATAGTTGTAAACGAAAACGTTCTCTATAATAAATACAAATTTTGTTGGTAGATTATTATTCTAATTTATTTAAACAATTACCCAATTCTAATCTAAACAATGCAACACCATCCAAGATGGACCTACTATATTTTAATTTTAAACCTTCCAAATCGGCGATTGTGGAAATAACATTCAAATAGTATTTATAATTTAAACTATTTATGTATTGCTAAAAATGAATTATAACATATATCATTTAAGTCAAAGTGCTTTTAAATTAAAAATACTTAAAATATTATACATATACAAAACCTGGATACATCCATATGGTTGACACCTGGTTCTTCTGGTTAGAAAAAACGTAACAATAACTTCGCTGGATTGTTATTTTACCGTTCGATCCTCAATATTTCTCGATGTCACTGTGTAAATAGCATGTAATTTTAATAAAATTCGAAAGTGTTATCTTTACTAAACAGACATTTTATTGGAAGTAAAACTTCATACATCATAGATTATACAAACATAACAACAAAACTCATTTATAATAAACCATAGTAAACGATGCATTATTTTTAGACTAACTAGTTTTAGGAATATTAATAAATTGATTTCAAAACAAATTAAGCAATATACAAAGATATCTGCAGATTATGCCAAAGTTAACGCATAAATTTCTTTGAAAAGTCTATAGAATTTATGGGTAAAATCTTTCAAATAAATCTACCTACTTGGCAGTTGCCTTGAATACCAGTAAAATAATATTAGTAAAATAAGTTTATCAAAATCCATAAAAATATAAACTATTGAATAACTGGACTAGTATACACAGTGCTTAAATTGTTTTCAATTTTTAAGAAATAAAGTATTTATGACGAAATAATATTGTAGCTACGCTACTAAATGCCTACATAAGCGTAATTCGCTATCTGTCTCTATTTTTAAGGTGAGTACATCTAGATCAAGGTCCTGTTTCTTTAACTATCACGATAACATTTAAATTTCCAAAAATACATAATTTAGGGGGACCTTTAAATGCAATCTTGCAAAGAACGATTGCGCAAGTGATATCTATATTATTTTAACCTTATCTTAATTTAACATATAAAACAATAAACATTAAAGCAATAACTAACAATAAGTAACATTCTAAGCTTTTTGTCGAACTGCAAATGGGATTAGAAAATTACTGCAAATTTACTCAATAATCATACAATATTTTGAGCGTTAAACTTTCAAACTTACAATTTAATTTTTTTATCTGTATTTTGTCATTTTCATATTCGTATCTAAATTACTGCCTTACCCGACTTGACAGGTATAATCTGGCCTAATTGGAAATTTAAACCATCTTATGATATACGTATGAAACAATTTCATTTTATAAGAAAATTTATGTATATAAAAACAAAAACAATATTCCATAGTTTAGTCTAATACTGTGCATACTGATGTAAGCCATAATCAACGTCTTCTAACTGTTGTGGAATTTCTTGTTGCTGATGAACTTCAGAATTGTGAAGTTCAAGAGATTTTTTAATTTCTTCTGGAATTGGTGGAGGGGTTGGTAAATGAGCTCCTTGTGGGTGAAAACCATGTTCATCAGCAGTATAGGTCAAAGTAATAGGATGTCCATGTTCGTCGTGGTATGTTACCGATCCTTGTTGGACAATTGTTTCGTGTTTCTTATCTCCTAGATTTTTAATATATCCAGATTCTTGTGCGTGAATTCCATTGCCTGTTTCATAACTGTAATAAAAATTAGAAAATAAGAATGCATAGTAGATTTAATAAGATTAAATTCTAAACTAACGCAACCATGCGTAATGACATGAATATCATACATTATTTTCATAATTGTTAAATTATGTTGAATGTGCGTAAATAGGAAGATTTACATACTAAGTTTGTTAGATGTAATCGCATAGAATTCACTATTGTAAATTATTAGTCAATGGTCCAATTGTTAGAATGGAAATGTAGTACATCTTTATTTTATAAATAGAATGTTAGAAAATATAATTATAGCAAAAAAATCATATAGCATCTTGCAGCCAAAGGAATAATTTAAATTCTATTACCGGTATGTTTCTATTAAGTTAATTAAGGTTTACATTTGCCATATGTTCGTTTTCTCTCAGTTTCTAATAATTCCAATACAATAAACTAATTTATATCGCTCTTTACTTCCTTGTGTTCTTACATATGAACATCCGTTTTCAGTATATCTAAAAATTAAGCAAAATTTACGATCAAATATCCAAATATAAATATAGAGTTGTTCAAAAATTTTTTCCGCAACAATTAAAATCAGAAGAAAGCTATTTTTAATAAACAAACCACGTATATCTTGTATCGTTACAATTACAATATTTACTTCTAAATACTGCCCTCTCGTTTAAGAATGCGTATACACAATCCTTGTCTTAAAAATTATAGTTACACTTAAATTAATAAAAAGCTTTTGTATAAACTTAAATTGGGAAATATACCGTTGCTAAGACAATGGAATACAATTTTCGTATATATATTTTCTATTTCTTCAAAATCATTAATAAAAGCTTATGGCATTCAGGATGTACGTATTACATCTAAAAATGTCATAGTACTTACTACTACTAAAAGGTTATACTAAAATTGTGTTAAATCATTAAGATTCGCCCCGTTTCTAAGTAACTTAAGAGCTTACCACATAAAATTTGCATTTGCATTGCATTTAAATATGAAAATAGGTATGCTGATAGAACATTTAATATCATGTATATCTGAAGTGGCGCATTTTCTGACATACATAAGAACTACCTAACAACTGCGAAAAAAGTCAAAGATATTCTAATATAACAGCAATGATATCGTATATGCGAAATCTTTTATTTATTTTCAATTGCAGATAGAACTTAAGAAATTTGTTCTGATCACGTTGTATAATAAGGCTCGGTGACAGAAATATTGAGCACAGCTAATTCAACATTACAATGATAAGTTTAGAAAACTACTATTTTTCGACGATTTATTACTGAAACCGTGATCGATGTTTAAAACCCCGACTAACGTCTGATGAAAAACAGTAGCGAACTCTGCAAAATCAGGCTAAACTGTCTTTAACTGTATAATTTTCATGATTTATATTTAATTTAGTTATAGAATAATTATAAAGCGCTACCATTGACGTTTGTCTAGTTAGTTGCTTTTGAATTACATTTACCATAACCTGAAGCCGGCCCCGACTGGTGTAGTGGTTAGCATGTTTGCCTCTACACCGAAGAAACGCGGGTTCAAACCCAATCGAGGTCGATAAAGTTTTCGCCTTCTTCTCGGATAAGGAAGTAAAATCGTAGGTCCCGTGTCGATGTGATGTTTGCCACGTTAAAAATCGCTACTGGCGGTGGAACTCCTCCACATTCGGCAAAATTCTAGTTGGCATGGCGAAATGACTATATAACGGTTCTAGTCCAAGAAGGCCAAGGGAAATTTCGCATCCCGAACCTATAGCCACAAACAAACAAACCATTACCTGAAACCTGCACCTAAAAAGAGACGTAAAGCCTGCACAAATAAATTAAAATCAACCATAAAGTATTGGCACATATTCTATAATAGAAATTATGAAATGGTCCAAAAAATGTACAATTTAAAAAATATTTGTTCTACTAAATCTGCGTTAAAGATAATTTTATTTAATAAATAACTAACCTTTTAGCATAATTTTTAGTGAATAAAATGGTAGATCAACAAAGCACCTACACAATATTATTATTTATAATATATCAACTATTTAAAAACCTATTAAAGCAATTTTGCCAAAAATCCTTACTGCCGGTCCTAACTGGGATTAGAACTCTGGCTTATTCGTATATACAACCGCCTTAACACTATAACCGAAGAGTACATAATAATAATAGATTCAAAAACTTGGTAAATTATCCTGGTGCTTAACTACTCGAACCGAGATGGCAGCACTTTAGTCATCTAGTAACTGAATTATACAGAACGATTTTTTAGTCCTGTTACCCAATTTTTAATGTCTGGTAATTTTTTTCTAAGAAAGGGAAATTTTGTTTTCTTATACAAAGCTGGTAGCGCTACTCAACCGGTACAGATCCGGTAGTGTGAGTTGATTCTCTCTGAGCTGTGTAAAATTTTGTGCCGTTTCACGTGATTTTACGAACAAAATGTCGTTTACCCGATAATAACGGGTTTTCATTCTTCAACAAAATTTTACTACGAAATCGTATGTGAGTGTAAAAGAATCATTTCAAATTAACTTCGTTGGTGTTCCTCCGCCAGAAAAAATGTCAATTTCTAGTTTAGCAAAACGATTTCGAGAGACAGGTAGTGTTTGCGACAGACAACGTATTGGTCGACCATTTCGCTTGACAGATGAAGTTTTAGAGGATGTGAGTAAAAGATTGCTCAATTTACCACGGAAAAGATTATGAAAACTTTCCTCGCAAGTTGGTTTGTCATATTCGAGTGTTCAGAAAGCTGCTAAAAAATTAAAATTGTATGCGTATCGCGTACGATTAGTCCAAGAGCTTCAGACTCCGGATTTAAACAAGCGATTGCAATACTGCCGTTGGTTTACGTCTTTCGTAACTGATAATGGAATCGAAATTTTAAACACAGTGTTCTTTAGTGATGAAGCTTGGATCCATCTCGATGGTTATGTGAACAGTCATATCACTCGAATTTGGGCTGCTGAAAATCCTAACGCTTTAAATGAAAAATCTTTACATCCTGCAAAAATTGGTGTATGTTGTGCGATATCTCGTCAGCGTATAGTCGGACCCACATTCTTCGAACAGACTGTAAATGGTGAAGTATACAGGAATATTGTGCGCTAATTTGTGTCCTTACTGGGATTTCAAGAACGGTACTGCTGGTTTCAACAAGACGGCACTATCTGCTACACGTTTAGAGAAACCATGAACTTTCTGTAAGAGTTCTTTGGTGGTCGAATAATAAGCAAGGGTTTATGGCCTCCAACATCCTCAAACCTCATATTTCCTGACTAATTTTTGTGAGGCTATATTAAGTCCGAGGCCTTCAAATGCAATCCTCACACTATTGATGAACTTAAAGCCAATGTTACAGACTTAATCACGAATGTTTCCAGTCCAACTCTTAAAAAGATTTCTTCTAACATGCCGAAAAGGGCCCGAGCGTGTATATCCGCAAGGGGTGGGCATTTTGAGCATATTCTTTAACAACAGTTTGCAACTGTAAGCAATAATCTCTTTTGTAGGTAACAAATAGATTTTTTTATTACATCTAAATTTACCTTCCATAAATCACATTACAAATTGGGTAATAGAAATATAAAATCACTCTGTAGTATTATATATACCTCACATAGGTTTCCACAGTTAGCGAGATTATTGTGTAAAAATTGTTTCTGTAACGCCATTTATCCTTTAGCTGGTAGCAAGATGGTGCTGACAGAAAATCTATTAAATCAAACTGACAGGGCATTCCGTAAAATAAGAAGCGTATTAATATTTAGTTACCATTTAGTTGCACCTCCGAAAAATATAGCAAACGTACTTTAGAGCGCATAACTATTACAATTTACATAAATATAGTTAATTAACATTTATTTCATATAAAATATTTTTCTATTTGATAAAGGGTTAGTATATTCAGTAAATAATAAAGCATAGACAAAAAATTGTATGTTGTATTATTCATTGTTTATAGTATTTCTAGTTCTTCAACACTAAAAGTGAAACAAAAATATAATAATCGGAACTAGACATTGAACAAATGCCTCTAAAAGAGGTGGAGAAGTTCATATTATAAGTACTCTCATCTCCGCAAATCAATCTAAGGCGATACGCTAGAATGTTGAAGATCAAGTGGAATTGTCTAAGGAAATGAAATTATAATGGTGATAATGTTATCTAATATTATACAAGGTAGTTTATAGGCATCTCCGAAGTTTCAAAAGTTTCTAAGTATTGTACGCATCTTACATATCAATCCTGAAATCGAGTTCTTGCGACACGTCTTGCAACATATCACTGTCATAGCAGCGACGAAATGCATTATTCTTTCTTGCCTTTCTGCTACATCACATGGTAACGGGACACGATCTATAATGTAACCCCACATGAAAAATTCAAATGGAATTAAGTCCAGTGAGTGAGATCACGGAAGAAGAGGATTATCTTCTCCAGAATCATGTCCAATCCAATGACCAGCAGTAAGATAATGGCAGACTTCTTGCAAATGTGTCCCCACACAGAGTTAATAAATTCAACAAATGAGCCCAACCATCTTGTTTGTTTAGCATCACACAGGCAGCTAATGTGTTGTACCACGAATGAGTTGTTTTTTCTGTTGTTGCTGATGCTTGATATTTTGCTCGAAATCGTCGTTCAATCGCTACAACCGATTCACATTTAGTGAATTATAAAACGTAAAAAGCTTTGTGTGTAGCAGTCAACGCCATGTTTATTATTACTGCCACCTAGAGGCTAAATCGGCGTTTAAGCGATGCCGCGTATCAAATGAAAACTGTGAGATATTTTATATAGTAATATGCGCATTTTAACTGTATCTACTTTACTTCCCTAATAATAAATTTTTGAATCGCCGGAGATATTTATAAATCACCCTGTATATAATAATGTAAATAGGTCAAATAATCCAAACGAACATAAATGTAACAGTGTAGGTATGTAGGAAAGAATAGTGTCAAAATAAGTTGGTTTTATATTTAATGTCACTCATTAAACCTGAACATAGCAGGACCGGGACATACCATCACAAAATTGCGACAGATATTTCAAACACTGCCAATGCCTATTAGACAGAACTATGAACGTCGCATCCACGTTGTGCATGCGATTTTACGCATTCTAAGTCCTTTTGACTAGCGTTAGTTAGACAGCGCTGCGCACTTGAAACTTTATTTCTTCTTTCTTAGTGAAGTTTGTATTAAACAGTGTAGAACAAAATATGAAAACACTTTAATATCTAGAAAACAGCTTATACAGTATTAGTGAAATTTAGTATTATTTTATTTTTATCTTATGCTTAATTAAAATACGGCATCAGCGCTGTTACCGCTTTTTTAGTTTTTTCATTAACCTTCTTATTTTAAATGGAACACCCTGTATATTTTTACTAAAAGGTGAACAACTTTGCTTTCGCCGTTTTTTTCGATATTCGAGGATTTATTATAAAAAACTGGTTATACATTTACGATTCAAAATTTTGTTGCCGCTTTTTTAGTTTTTTCATTAACTTTCTTATTTTAAATGGAACACCTTGTATATTTTTACTAAAAGGTATACAACTTTGCTTTCGCCGTTTTTTTTCGATATTCGAGGATTTATTATAAAAAGCTAGTTATACATTTACGATTCAAAATTTTGTTCATCGCTGTCCTCCCATCTTTCGGGCACCGTACTAATCTCGCGTCGAAAAAACTACTCATCTTTTGAGGCGATCCGCTTATCGATCCAATTTTTGACTTCTTCATAAGAACGTAAGTACTAGTCTGCCATGACATGCTCCATTAATCGAAACAAATGATAGTCAGAGCGAGCAATGTCTGGAGAATACGGACTTCCCATTTAAACGCTTCCAAGTATGTTTTGACCGACTTTGCAACATGGGGTCGAGCATCATTATACTGTAATATCATTTTATCTTGCCTCTCGTTGTATTGTGGCCGTTTGTCTTTCAATTCCTGGCTTAAACGCATTAATTGCTTTCGATACAGATGACTGTGATTATTTCAGGCGGTTTTAGCAGCTCATAATACACTACGCCGATCTGGTCCCACCGAATACAGAGCATGACCTTCGAACAGTGAATATTCAGTTCGGCCGTCGGCGTGGAAGCATGGCTGGGAAGTTCCTATGATTTTCTGCACTTGAGGTTATCGAAATGAACCCACTTTTCGTCCTCAGTCACAATGCGATGCAGAAATCCCTTCTGTCTTTGCCTTTTAAGCAACTATTCACAAGCAAACAAACACCTTTCAACATCTATCGGCTCCAAATCGTACGGCACCCAAATTCCTTGTTTCTGATTCTTTCTCATGGCTTTCAGGCGTTTTGAAATGGCTTGTTGAGTCACTCACAATGATCCTGCCAATTCTTGTTGCGTTAACACGAGTCTTCATGAAGTAATGTCTCCAATTCTGTGTCTTTGAAAACCTTCTGTCTTCCACCGGTCTTCCATGTCAAAATCAGCGTTCTTGAAGCGTTGAAACCATTCACCATACGTTCTTGCACTAATAGCGGTCTCGCCATAAGTATTTGAGAGAAATAGATGAGCTCCAACCGCAAATTTCTTCATATTGAAGCAGAAAATTAAAACATTCCGCAAATGATGAGAAATTGACTCGTAAACTGACTTTTCAATCGAGAATAACTTTACGATGCCGACGCAAATCGACTAATGTTTCAATACGGTTATGTTAACAAATGTCTAAGCTTATTGTACGACGTCAACATCTGTTTATTTCCACCACACATACCGCTAAATCCATCTATTGGAAAACGGCGGAACAAAGTTGTACCCCTTTTACTTCCAGCTAAATTTACTCATTAGCGAGTTACAGCGTTGTTTAGATTTATAGAATAGCATGCGGTGAAAATAAAATCTTGATATTTATTATTATTGACACCATCAATATTTTGTTGTGTACATTTGTATTTTTCGGTTTTTAAGTCAAGCTTGTGGATAACTTGTCAGAAATTTTGACGATACTGGGATAGGTCAATACAAGAAGCCTGTAATATTTTTAATGAAAGCAATCAAAATTGAAACCCTACTGTTACTAAGATATTGAAAACATCTAATCAACGTAGTACGTAAGTTCCATACGTTCAACGTGAACCTACTTCAAGAATTATCTGATGAAGTTTATGACAGAAGAGCTGAATTTTCCAAATAACGATGGAAAAATTAAATAACCAACAACGAGAGTTTGTAACTAAAATGTTGTTTTCCGATGCAGCAATTTTCTATTTAAATGGTGTAGTTAATAGATACAACTGTATGTACTGGTCCCACCAAATCCACACTAGATGAGAGAAACTCGCACTCAGTATCCTCAGAAGTTAAATGTTCGGGCAGGAATAGTAGATACTAGAATTATAGGCCCATTTGTTGTTGATCGTAGTTTAAATGGGCAAAAATATTTAGAATTATTGGGTAATAATGTTATAGTAGTGCTTCTATTATTTCCTAATCCAGGTTAGTAGTTTTTGGGATACATTTTGAAAATTTATTACAATAAAGTTACATGAAATGCATTTGTAACTAACAATAACCATCCAAATAATAAGGTGTGGTTACAACAAGATGGTGCTCCACCCATTACGACATTCATATAAGGCAATATCTAAACAACATTTTTCCTGAACGGCGGATAGGAAGACAGAGTTTTACTGAGTGGCCTCCTAGATAATCTTATTTAAATCCTTTATCATTTTTTCTGTGGTGCCACATTGAAAAGAATGTTTATAAAACTAAACCTGAAAATGTAATCGGCCTTCAAAATAAAATAACACTGGAAATAGGATGAATCGGAGAATTGGGAATACTTCAAAACGTGTTATAAAGTTTTGAAAATAGGATGGCGTACTACCAAGAAGTGGGTGGTCAGCATTTTGAAAATTTTCTATAGTTTCAATTGTTGTTTCTTAACATTTTATCTTCGTAAAATTGTGGTTTTCAAGAACTACTTGGTTTAAAGATTAGGTTATAGCTCCGTAAGAAGTAAATTTAGCTAAAGGTAGTACTACATTAAGGTGGTTTAGAATTGACCAGGCAATCAATAAAGCTAAAAATATACAGAGTGTTCCATATCATATTTGAATTAACCATAACGAAATATAAGGAAATACTAAATTTTACTTAAATTGTAGAAGCTGCTTTCAAGATATTCGAGCGTTTTCATACTTTTGTTTCACACTTTATTTATAAATGATATAATAATTAACCTTTTTTTTCATAGTTGAGGAGTATAAATACCCAAGGAACTAAGTGAGAAAAGTCAAAATTTACTTTCTCTGATTTTCCTATTTTAATCAATTCCCCAGTGTCAGTCATTACTTAAATGTTTGCTACTAACCGTTAGGTGTTACTATTGCTGTAAGCTTTTAAATAATTTCCTCACCAAAGTAGCCAAGTATCACCTAACACGTGCCTATCTCTAACGTCGTTTATCTGCATTGTGCGTTTTTTAACAGTTAGTATTATTACTATAAGCCGTTCTAACTTAACACATGCCAAATCAATAAGAAATACAAAACAAACGAAGAAATTAGGAGAAACCTCTGTTAGGACAGAAAATAAAAGAGAAAAGCTATTTTGAGCAACGTACAAATCTAGAACAATGATCTTTAAACAAGCTAGGCAACAATTGAATTTTGAGGTAAATATTTATTTTCAAACATTTCAACTCAATAATTCCTTAAGGCTTTTAGACAGCTTGTAAATGCCATTACACAATCTCATAATTGCACAACTAAACAAAATTAAATGTGTTTTTGAACTCAAGCTTTCCAAAAAAAATGAAATTACTCATATACAGGATGCCTCGAATATAAGGAATATTATTTAACATACGTGTACACGGGCCCTTAATGTACACAAATCTCTAAAAATATTTTCTTGTAAATTGTTGGGTAAATATCTGTCATAAATGCAACCCTAGCTATGCTGTACTATAGAACGTGATTAAGAACATAAATATCAAATCCTTTCTGTCTACAAAGTATTATGTTAACTATATTTTTTTCTTTGTCGAGTTCATGGTCGATCTCTGTTTTAACAAAAGACATTAAAACATATTCTTAAATATTATAAATTAAAGTTGTTCGTTGAAATCTAAAATTTTGATAGGAACGTATAAAATTACAGTCTGTTAGATCCACATTAATTTCCATAAAGGATATGTATTACTACATATAAATTACCCTAAAGCATGAAATTTATTTCCTATTTTGATTTTGAACTATTTTCACAAAACTTAAATTATACACAACACAATTTTTTGTAAATATTAATAATAGTAGGGTATTTATCAAAATGCAACTTAGATTTAAAAAGACGGCGATTTCAACTTTCATTACATCAACACAAAGATTGTTTATAAATTTTGTGTAAAATTTAACATAGTGTAAAATGGCTTAAAACATTGTAAAACATTTTTAAAAGTGAAAGTTGATTAAAAAAACGTTTTCTTTTTCAAAAACACAAATGTATATTAGGTAAAAACTCGTTTTTACTTTAAATGTACACAATTAAAAGACCACTGGAAATTTTGAGGAAGAAAGTCAAAATTTTATTTATAAACAATAATTAAATTTTATACAGGTTGGTTCTAAATTACCTGATCAATGTACAATGTAAGAACGTGTTTAGGTTCTGCAGGTTACTTATAATATAAATTAAAACTAATTATATGGTTCTGTCAAAAAGTTTGATCAGGCGTTAGACATAAGAAGGCATTAAACTTTACGGGTTGACATATATTAAAACTAATTAGTAGTGAACATGATAATTTACCGTTTCAAAGTATAACACGTAAAATAAGGAATTTCCAAAACTACATAATTTTTGATACAGTGGTTGTGCTTTTGGAATACGCTTAAGTTTTTGAAATATACAAAAAACACATTCATTAATACATAAATCTGAAACACGCCGGGAAAGTTTTATTCATAATATAAGAGTTACTGTAATTAAATCGCAATTAATCCCTAGGTGAAACAAGTAGCAACTGTCTTTAAGGAGTATTTATACAGGCAGAACTTTTATTGTAAAAGCTTAAAATAAAAGCCTGGACACATTGAGTGATATTAGCTCAAACATATGGCATTAATGTTGAAGTCCTTTTTAGAAAAATAAAATAGTTTGGGTTGCTGAAACATACAGTAACATTTTTCTAACAGAAGGACCGCTTTTAAAAAAGGCTATGAATACTGTGGTAATCCATTATAAAATAAAATAGTTGATTTTACTTTGTAACGATATACAAGGTGTCCAGCAAATAAGGACAAGCGTTATTTGCAGGTTTCTGCATAGAAATCGATCAGGGATACGGGCTTGACACATCTTTAATTGCGAAATGTAATTGGAAATAGAAAAACGCTTCTTTTTTGTTTACAAAATATTGCATTAAGTTTACTATTGTGTACTTTTCTACTTCATGGTCGTCGGCTGCTTTAATAGAAGGTATTGCTTTAAATCACCTAAATTTTTCGCTAAAATTATTGCTTATTAATTATAAATTATTTATTACTTAATTATTAAAAAAAAGTTATTTTTTAAATATCAAAAATTGACATGTTTTAATTTTAGTAGATATATATACATAAAAAAATAAAGCCTATTTGATCCACATGAATTTATATACAGGGATATTCATTGGTGCATTTAGGGTTCGTAATTGCGTTAAATTTGTATGTATTTTTTACTATTTTTATGTTGAACTATTTTCATAAAATTTAAATTATACACATCGCAAATAAATATTAAAAATATGAAGGTATTTATTAAAACAACAACTTATTTTTAAAAAGGCGACGGATTACTGTTTCATTACATTAACACAAAGAGGGTTTATAAATTTCGTATAAAATTTAACATTGTTCCAAAACAGCTGAAGACATATAGAATAGTTTTGTAAATCACAATTATTTAAAAAATATTTTCCCTTTCAATAATACAAATTCACCGAAAATAGTATCTATCAAGTAAAAAAACTTATTTTTATTTTAAAAGACCACAAGAAAATTTAAGGAAAGAATTAAACTCTTTAATAATCAGCAAAGAACGTTTATTAATAGTACTGTGAAATCCTATATGTGGTATAGCATTTCTTGTTGTACAGAGTAGGCCAAGTCAAAGCAGTGGTTTTAACTTTAATTTAACTGTGCATCTTAGAAAAGGATAGCATTGTAGCTTTCTGTTATACACATAAGAAAACATAATGCATCTTATGTCGCGGACACCCTGTTTATATACCCTTTTAAACTAATAAAGAAATGGAGAGAACTTACGAGGCTATATAAGTAATGTGAGTAGGTTTGCTTTATAAGAACATATCTTACTATTAGTTTTATGCAGAGATATCATGAAGTGAGGGTAAAGGAGTTTAAAATCGAAAGGGTGCCACACAATATATGGATGAACTGCTAGAAAACACGAAAATTAAGGTCATTCAATATGTTAGATACTTATGGGATAAATTATCACGCCACTGAAATTAAACAATTATAAAAATTGGTAAAATATTTAAATATTTCAAAAGTAGTGAATGGAACTTCTTACATTATTCACTGATCCCGGAAGTGATAATTGATAGCTCAAATATTAGTCTTATGCGATAATAGAAAAATAACTTATCGTACGATTAAATAGCGGGAAGGAGCGAGTATCTAAAGGCTCGTTGCAGAAGAACATGGGGAAATTAGGTACCGTTCACAAGATGTATATACTGGGTCTTCAGAATTCCCCCTATTGAGTTTAATGAATCAAAACATTTTGACGTCATAAAAAAAATACGTGGTCGCACACTTTCCAAATTATTAACATTCCCGAAATTTTGTAAATATTGCTAATAAATAATAATTATCCTGAATTACTTTATTAGGAATAATGAAGGTTCAGAGAGAACTCGATTCCCTTCAACTAAATGCCTACAACTTTAAGACGAATCTTTTTACGTCAATAGCTGACCTTGTTAATATACGATAAATAATCACAATGCCTAATCTAATTGTAAGTAGCATCAAAATCAACGAGAAATTCATAGGCGAGAGAAACTTAACTCGGAATATTACAATCCAAGTACTGTTTCCAGGCGTTATTTAAAGATAGCATTTTTCAAAGGTAAATTATTTTAAATGTAATTATCAATTTTAAACAGTGAACAAAGAATATTTTATTTATCATGAAAATAGAATAATTCGAAATATACATTCAAAATGCTTCAAAAATGTTATTGTAATTTTACTTACAGTATGTCTAAATCATTTATTTAGAAAAAAGTTTAAATCAGGTTAAAATTACAAGCACTCTTATGACTTCTAGAATAACTTGAACACAGCTTGCATATGCAAATATCTACACTACATTTTGTGTAATTTTTAGAAAAATAATAGAACACTTTTATAAATAAAGGGATCGGTCTTTTCTGACTATGTAATGTTACAATTGTAAGAGTTTAATAATTTGAAAGTGAATCGTTAAAATGTATAATATGAGCTTGAATGATATAAAAAATAAATTCCATCAAGATTAAAAGGCGAAACGGTCATTAATTCGAACAGGGATTAATTTAACATTTTGCTCCTTCAGATATTTCTAATTGGCATTTTATTTATATATAAGAAATTTAAATAATTTATGAACTTTGCTTATTTTGAGATTTAGACCAATTATTTATAATTAAGTCATATAACACCTGCTAGAATTCATTTATTAAAACCATAAATGCCTTGATTGTTTTTATAATAGTCGCATCTGCGCGCACTTTCTAATTACTGAATCACAACCATCACCCCTTTATTCTAGAAATAAAATAGCACCAACTATAAATAAATAAAATAAAGTGTTGCTGGTTTAACTTGAACCTATCCATTTCATGTCGGAAAGCATTTCCATCTGTTTTATAAAATTTATTGCTGTGGTTTCTTCCTACTTCGTAACACTTCCGGAATATTTTTTATATCAGCTAATTTCGCTCATTCGTTAAATTAAAATCGACTACATCTACAAAGTCCAACCGTAAGCAGATTGTAAAATACTTAATATTCTGTTTCAAACAGCACGAAAGGATTTGCACAGAAACTCTCCAAATGCTCAGACTAGGGTAACTAGAAATAAACTCTTCGTAGAAGATTGATACCTTGTACTTCAGAGCGATTTATAAGGTGTTATTGGCGGAGAGAAGTGCGGACTGAAGGCTGAATTGTGATTAGTTTGACAAAAATATCGACCTCATTAGGCGAGGTGATTTCTGCTGCCTTGAATTACAGCAACAAGAAGGCAGAAATACAACAATCTGTTTACTGACTTGAACTTAACATTGCCAAAGTAAAACTTGAAAACAATTTGTAACAAAGGTAATATAGATAGGATCGTTTGTGATTTTCTAGTTCAATTGCTTTCATAGATTAAGAGTCCGGTAGAAGAACTATGAATAAAAAAAAATGACAAACTCTAATGCTGATTTGAAACTACCGATCAAGAGACATAATATTTTATGAAGGCTTGCATGGACTTTTCCATTTTCAATCGGGTTGTGGCATATTGCTAAAAACTACTAGGAATGCTTTTTTGGCATACTAATCAATTCAAGAGCTTGGAAAATGTTTTGAAAACCATTTCTGAATTGACATCTTCAAATTTCAAGTACTACATATCCTGTGTATACAGAGTTAGCCTTTTACAGTTGATGGCTTGTATCATTACATGTTGTTGAATTAAAGTGTCTTGATAAGAAATCACGTCTGCCAAATAGGTAGAATTGCATTTACTTTGGAATTTCACTCAAGTTAATCATGGAATGCTCGTCATTAGAATGAGTTCTTTTGATGTATACATTTTTGAAGAAGTTAGGCGTTGCCTCCATACAATCACAACTGCAACAAGTTTCGCATGAGCTTGACGCTCTGGATACTGTTCAGAACAGTTCAAAGAACTCAATTTTAAGTCGCTAAGTTGCGTTAAATATATGATAAATAAGTTCAGGAAACAAATACACCAATATAAATTTTTTCCATAAAACGTTCATGATGTACAGACATTGCCAGATAGAGATAAAATTACCCATCTTAACTTTTGTAACATGTTGGATTTCACGAACAAAACCCTTGATTTAGTGAATTTTTTCCTAAAGAGCGGTGAGGTAAATTTTTATGTATTTGGGTACGTAAATAAACAAAGCAGAAAATCCAAAAAGAACGTCAATTACATAGTGAAAAGTTGTTTGATAGGGAATTTCATGTTTTGGCAAAATTGTTGCCTACGATTTTGAGGATATATGAAAAATATAATCGCAGTTAGTTGTGTCAATTAGTTATTCAAATATGCTGCAAACTTCCTTGATAGAACTACAACAAATACGTGGCCAACACAAAGACGTCCGATACCGGCAAGATGGAGCTACCGTTTATATGACTGGAGGCAGTATGAAAATTTTAGAAGATTTATTCCCTAATCACTTTCACGGCCAGATTTTATTGCTCTTGGTTATTTTTTATGACTTGGAGAGTACGGTCTATCGAAGAATGTACCATAATTAAAAAATGAAAAAAGGCAAGAAGGACATTAAATAGGTCGAAACTTCATACAAAACGTTATATAAAGTTTCACTCTAGGATTGGAACAATGTTTGAAATGCTACGGCATGTATGCGTCATATTATTTCTAAAAAGCAAATAGTTTATTCTAATTCGCAATAATGTGACTTATTAACATATACGTTTTAAATACGTAAACAAGTACCAAAATCCAAATAAGAACTTTAACGCTGCTAAAATAAAAAAAAATTATTAATTAGTAGAAAACAAGTTTTTGCAAAGACTATAAATTAATTCAATAACTGAACAAAAAGCACCTGAACCAATAAACTCAAATAAACGCAATGTTTCGTTATCAAGCACAATCAAGTAGTTAAATCAATTTCAAACTGTAATTGACAATAAAATAAAAGACATTGAACAACACAAAGGGATTAAAAAATAAAACCTTTTTAATTAGAGCACGCTATTACCGAATTCTAGTTTTAAAAAATGTTAGACTCCCTGTAGGTAGATAATTTTAACACCTTACCAAAAAATACTATGGCTCGTTTAAATGTTTGTTTTTGTGCGTTAACTCTTATTTACAACAATCTTCCACTTTCTTTAATATAGAATTTCCCACAATTAAACGGACTTTTATAGGTACATCTATTATTTTCATTTTCATTAAAAAGCTTTAATGGTTCAAATTCAACCGAAAGGATTTTGAGAACTATATATGTACATAAGTATTTGCATTATTGATTTTTATTTAAAAACCATCAACATTAAATCGCGATTCCTGTAGATTAAAAAGTAAAGTATTACATTAGTTTGCCCTTTTTTATAGTTATCGAAATCAAATATTAATTACATTTCTACTTTATAACTAATTATTGGGCCATTTTGAAATAATGATTACATACACAATAGATAATAATAATTGTGTTGGCCTAAAATAGGATTACGCAAAATAGGAAAATGCAACTTTCCATTGTTGTTTACAGGACAATAATTTAATAACGTTTTAAATATATTTGGATCAACATATTAATCCTCTGGATATTCAGTTTGTTTTTAATTTTAAAATTTGCATTCAAAGAATTTGAAAAGAGAAATTGTATACTAATTAATTTTACAACTAATTTTTTGTCAGCGAATTCTATTAATGCGAGTAACATTTCTTACCAGGACATATACGAGAAAAATAAATTAATAGTTTACAACTGTTTACAATAACCAGCCCAAGCCTTTTCCTAAATTTGCATAATATATAAGAATTTTGTTAACCAATTCATTAATGAAAAATATCAATTTTTAGTTTAGGCTCATTTTTATTACTAGAGCATTAAAAGAATTTTAGCTTTAATTTATAACATTTTAATTAATATTCTAGATAAAAAAATAATAATTAAGGTATCCTTAAACATACAAATTACTTCAGAATGTTATTTATAAGAAAACATAATTTTTCTATTTTTCTACAGAAAAATAAAGCATAGAGCTGATAGAACTCATATTTTGATATATGTATAAATATATTAATTAAGTTCCTGAATGTAAATTAATTTGACAAAACACTTTCTATATACATTTACTTCATGTGATGATTTTATTATATTAAAGCAACAAGTGTGAAAGCAAAGAGGCTGCCAAGGATATTTACCTTTAATGAATTACACTTTCTTTGCCCAACAGAGTACTGCCGTAAACTAAATCACCACTTGACATAAGTGTTCTTAATCTAAATTTCATTCACAGAACACGCTATAAATGGGTATTTTTAAATTTCATTTTATTTATTCCTACTGTATCGATTCCAAAGGATAAACTTATTCAGTTCGTTTTATAAATACTTGGGAAAAATAGCTTTTCTTACCTATATTTATATCCTTCCTTGCTTTGTTGAAAACTTTGTTTTACAATTGGAATTGGCGGGGTTTTATGGTGCAAAACGTCATGCTGCTGAAGTTCAGGATAATGATGTAAAGTAACAGCACCAATATATCCAATTACAGCAAAAATAATAACAGAAGACATCTGCAACGAATACATATCATTTATTTAATTTCATATACAACTATGTTGTCAAAACTTTAAAGCTTTCACTAATTTCACTGATGAATACGATTAAAATTAATACTTACACAACTTTTCATTTTGATTATTAACCCGAAGCACTTGAAGTGAATGAGGCGGCTAGCTTTCTTTATATTTATATATATGTATACCGAACCCTCTTCCGTTTCTTACCCACCACGTAGAAATTAATCTTTAAAATAGCCGTACATACGTATTCATTGCAGATACTTTGATTGTTACTATTACAGAATTATAGAAAGAAAACCACGTTCATTAAGTAATACTGCAAAAGCTGTCACAATAGTTAGTCTTTTACTTCATTGAATTATTTTTATGAGAGCCTTTTAAATATTTGCACCAATGTAGACATTTATTTTATTGCTGTACTTTCAACTGTATTTTATACAAACCTATTTTCTCCTTAATAAATTTTTAATTTAAAAAATGCGTTGTATACCGCATTTGTTAAATCGCAAGACAACTCCACATCGTTACATCTTATCATAATAGTCTAACAATCATTATTAGAATAAGAGTATACTAACAACATTTTTGTAGAAGCGTTTGATTTTTCCGTAATGTAGTTATAGAAAGCTTCTAATAAAGTCAATTATAAAATGAGAATTGAAAAAGTTCTGAAAATTACACAATTTTATTTTTGAGGGAAATGATACATTAAAGACTAAAATATAATATTCGAACAAGGTAAACACAATGAAACTGTATAGATTAACAACACTAAAATCCTATTATCGTAAAATATAACGCAAATGCAAACGCAATCGTTGCGTTATGTGTTAGCACCTGAAAAATAAATAACTGACCAGCCCCTTGGAGTAATAAGGAGGTGAATAAGTGAGCTAGTTATGGATGTATTACGTTAAGTAGTATTTTAGATACTTAGAAAGAGAAATAGTGTGTGCTAATGATTGTAAAACGCACAAGTAGTCGAAGTAAAACTAAATTTGCTCTTTTGAAACGCCAGATGTTATGGTAAATAACTTTTGCTGATAACAGTGCTTCAAATTACATAGCTTATTTTTTACACTTTCACATAGATTATAAAAGCATATGACACGTTGTCATTATTTGCTGTGCTACTATTAATTTTGGTCTGTGTTTGTAATATATATCTTAAAGTTCTTAAATGATAATTTGTCGTTTATTATAATGGAAGTCCTGTATGGCTCCAGTTTAAGAACTGCTTCTGGTGACTCATTAATCCTTATCGACTGTAAGTTACCGGCTTAGTGAATTTAAACGTGGATAAAATTAATTAAATGACGAATCGCGAGCTGAACCGCTAGTTAAACGGTTTGTGAAGAAAACTTCGAAGATGTTGTCAAAATAAACAGGGAGAGGCGAAGTGGAGCTTATCTTGAAATTCAAAAAGAAGTAAGCATTGGATACACAGTTTTAAACATTATTTTGCATCAGAGTTTAAAAGTCCGAAAACTGCCCGCAATTGTTGAATAATGAACAGAGACAGGCGCGAGTAGATTAGTAGTGTTTGAAATTTGAAATATTTAATAGAGGTAGTTTAATGCATATACCTTAACTACGATCCAAAAATTATATAGGTTCTTTAGAATGAAGACTTGCCGTCAAAAGTTGCTTGTAATTGAAAAAAAATGGTGGTTGTTTTTTGCAGCGCAGCGAACATATCAATGTTAATGAAGATTGGTATACACAAGGCTGTTTACCACAAGTATTAAACAGTGTGTGACAATCGAAGTAGGTTGGGCTTACGCGGAATTCTGTTACACTACGACAACGCGGGATCTTATGCAATCGCTAAAACTTTGCATTATTTGTACGAATCAAGGTTTCTTGCAAACCACTTTCCCTAGAGTCCAAATCTGACGTCAGACGATTTCGCTTTGATTTGGAAGATCAAAAACAACCTAGGTAGTGGGTTCTTGTATTTTTATAATACTAACAATTAACAGGACAGCCCTCGTATTTTTAAAGAAATATGAAGCAAGTCAACCATGGCGAATATTATTAGGATGCGTTGATCTTTGCGCTGTAAGATGTAACACATATCATATCTAAGATAAACGGAAGTTTAATGGCGCAGAATCGTCACGATACAATCAACTAGACCATGCTTTACTGTACGATTTTAAAATTTCGATACGCTAAAGATTTTAAAGCTTGTAAGGAGTAGTTTATTTTGGCAAAATGCTATTTATTGCCAATAATTACTGATGGTTGTTATAAAAGAACGTGCCTATAACTTTTTATTTTTATCTAGTGATGTGCTAGGTGCCAAAGAAATAAAATTTACCAAAATGTTTAGTCATATAATTTGATCTTAGCAAGAATAATTTGGCAATGACAGATGTATGCCTAATATTTATTGAACGCCAATGTAACATTGTCAGCACCTAATATCTTTACAATATTTTATTACAAAAATACCTTCTTAATATTTATTTATGTCATAAGGATAGTAATAACAATCATTTGATACGAGTTGTAGTTTCGACAGAAGGGGCAGCTTCGATAGATAACATGGCGGGTACAATAACGATTAGTTACGATCCCTATAATACAAAAATTTTATCTGCTAAAGTATACTATAGTGTAAGCGCGTCTATAATTCTTGCAACATTTGCCATTTAATTGGGAAAACCCGATATATATATATATATATATATA
>JAHWXV010073164.1:0-13777 GCA_024586415.1 Phrixothrix hirtus
ATATTTAATTTTGACATTTTCCTGTCTTTGACAAATATCGTTTTTGAACCCGAATTCTGTTTTATGCAGTAATCAATATTTTCCGTTATATATATATATATATATATGCACGAGGGCTGATCGATAACTATGGTCTCCTACACTATAAAATATGAGTCATAAAAGGCAAAATGATAAAACCAGCCTTAAAATGAAGAAAATTGTACTACGAATTTATATAATTATTACTTTGTTTTTGGAAATTGGTCTGTCTATGTGTTCGTGTGTGCCTGTGAACAAGATAACTCGAAAACCAAAAGGCCTAGAAAAACAAAATTTTATATTTGAGTTTGGATCCATCTCCGCATACGACTGCAAGTTTCCCTAAAATCAGATAAGCGGAAGTGCCACTTTACTCTTGTCATTTCCTGGCTTTTTAAACGTTTCTTGAGATTGGCTGTAACGATTTTGTTTCTAAATTTATTGTATTTCTAAAACATTTAATGCCCTTTCATTTAACCTAGGCGATTGCTAATAAAATTTTCTGTAACTCGACTAACCAGAAGTAGTTTTACCTTCAATTCTGAGTAAAGTAACTATGAAACTAAAAGTCCTAGATAAATGAAAATTCATATTTAAGGTTACCAACGCCTTAGTGTGCTAAATCAAGAATTTGGTTAAAATCGAATAATCGAAAGTAGCGTTTTATTTCTGTCATTTTTAGATATTTTCCGAATTTTTGTTTTTCGAGATTTTCTCGAAATTGGCTATAACTATTTTTATAAAATTTACTGTATTTCTTAGACATTTAAGACCCTTTCATACAATCTAGGTTGTTACTGAAAACATTTTCAGTAAATCAATTAACCGGAAATACTTACATGGTTAATTCTGAATAAAATAACTATTTTATGAAAATAAATACCCTAGTTAAATGAAAATTTATATTCGAAGCCATATTCGCCTGTCTTCAAATTCAAAAATTTGATTAAAATCGAATAACTGGAAGTACAACTTTAATTGTGTCATTTTTAGATATTTTCTGAATTCTCAATTAACATGGTTTTTTTAAAATCGGCTTTAACTTAATATATTTCTTAGCTACTTAAATTAGTTTTATATTAACCAAGAATTTTATCTAATAAATTTTTGAAAATCGAGTAAGCGGAAGTACTTGGCTTATTAGTTTTGAACAACATATCTCAAAAGGTAATCATCATATGAAAATAAAAAATTATATTTAAGTTTTGTATCTCCCGTACATAAGACGGCAGGAATTTAATTAAAATCGAGTGATCGGAAGTATCACTTATTCTTGCGGTCTTTAAGTTTTTTGCCAATATTTTTGAAACTTGCTACGATTCTTATGTCTTTGACATCATTTTACGTGAACTTAGAGGTTTTCCTGAAAAAATTCGTTGAAGTGAGTTATCAGAGAAAACCTCTGGAGTTTAGCAGGATTTTGCATGTCCATTAACTTGGATGGGTGACCGTTACAATTACCGTCCCCCAAAATAAACGTAAATAATATTATCATCATTTGTGTACATTTGCATATTTATATTGTAATGAACCTACGCCACTGCCTCAAGTTTCCCTTTGTATATATTTAGATTAGTAAATTATAGGACAAACTTGATGCTTACATATGGCGTAGCTACATTATTTATTTAAATTGATTGAAACCGTTTCTTTAGTTTAAAAACACCCTGTATATATTTAATTTAATTACTATTTTTATAATTACCGAGCTTTTAGCAAACATTTATTAATATTAAGATTACCAATATTTTAAAGTTTCTTGTATGAACTACTAATCTAGCAGTTTAAGGTTCTTGACCCTAGTCAACAAAACATTACCTATGTTGGTCAAGGGGTTTGAACTTTATGCATAAATAACACATATGGCCAGGACAGATAAGATAAATATACGTTAGTTTTAGCTATTAATGGAAATTTTGACATTATATAAATTGATTTAATTGTCTTATTTTAATTAAAATGTAACCTATTTAGTTAAGGTTTAGTTGGTATTGATAACCGCTATATTATGCATAACTTTTGTTTTTGTTAATTCATGTAATTAAGCCTGTACAACTGTTTTTGTTAATTATTATTAATTGAAAGCAGTCCCATCAATGATTATTATTACTACTTCGAGCGCATTAAATCGCGCATTCGATGTTATATTAATTAATTGTGGAATATGCTAATTAAGTAAATTAAGCGACAAGAAAGCCGTTTCTCCTTGAGGTTACAGATAGCAATTTCATATAAAAGCTCGCGTTGTAAAGTGGAAATTCAGAGAACGTTTACCGCCTTCGCTGGTAGAACATCTCGACTGAGAATTCGAAAGACAATTATAAGGGATAATTCACCCCATTAACCGAGAAGGGGTTTAATCCTTTATGAGGCAAATATTAAAATTACCGCACTAAACCGAAATATTTTTATTACGTTTCAAGTTTGATTCAAAATAGTCGTAAATCTAAATACATGCCTTGACATTTCAAAATTAAAAGAAACGAAACGCTCTGTAAGCAATTCGCCGCATTAAGATAAAACAAATCACAAAGTGTGTTTACTTGTATTTCTAATTTTTGAATTCAATAAATGAACAAAAGTACAATTTTCGTTTGGTCAAAAATTATTCATAATAACAGTCACCGAGGTGTGGATACACTTCGGATCCCATCCCTACAGCTGTGAAAAGGTCACTCACCGGGAAGACCTCTTCCGCCACGTACTGACAGAAACCCCTTGGTGGATGTCGGGCCACGATTCGCTATTTAAACTGAGGTCAATTATAAATGATTTGACACCAAACTGTAATTATCTAAACCTAATTTCACTGGCGAAAATAACAAAATTAAAAGATAATATTATCCGATAACCGCAAGAAAACGACATTTTGTAGTTTAGAGGGGTGAATCAATTATATCGACGAAAAATATCAACGAGAAAGTGTATTAATACGCCATATAAATTCAGTAATCACAAAAGGAACGGTTACCATCTAATTTAATTTGGTTCATACCTATAATAAAATTCAAACATTGTATAACTTGCTTTATTATGGTTAATAAATGACTTTTCTGTTACAAAGCCTTATTTCTGAATATATAATTATACAAACAAATGTTAATATAACCGCTGTTCATGTAAATAGTTGCAAATGCAAGAATAAATAAATACCAAAGTGAAATACAGTTGGAAATAACAAGCATGCAAATATCCTTAGTTTAAATTAATTTCAAATAGTCTAAATTAAAATAAAGTACATTTCCAGTGCTGCATAATTAAGTACAAATAAAAGTAACATTTTTAAAGGTGTACGCCTAGCTCTAAAAGAAATAGTAAAGTGCACATAACTTGCTAACCACAACTAAATTAAGAATCAAAAGTGTTAATTGAGCTAATTATGTATATACCTAGTATACAAAATTAAACCTAGTTAATAACCATAAACCACAGTTGAGTTTATAAGCTCAGATTTACACTGCGAAGCAACTTTGTAAATAGTTTTATCGTGTACATAAATAAAGTTGGTTTTAGATAGTTTCCGAAGAATCCAACGTGCACTCCTAGCCCAAACTCCGGCTTAAGAGCTAACCCGAGGTTTGTAACATTGGTCAAGCATCCCCGTTATAGATTTTAATGCTTAGACTCAGAATGTTACCTGAATTGTCGCCCGAGCAGGGACTTGAACCCTAGACTCTTGGATATATATTCTTCGATAACCGCAAGAAAACAATTTATGTAACGTGACCTACATAGGTAATGTTTTGTTGACTTGGGTCAAGAATTTTGAACTGTTAGATTAATAGTTTATACAAGAAACTTTAAAATATCCCCAATCTTAATATTAATAAATGCAACGGTAATTAAAAGTAAATAAATGAATAAATAAATAAATGTTAGCTGAAAGCTCGGTAATTATAAAAATAATAATTAAATGAAATATATACAGGATGTTTTCAAACTAAAGAAACGGTTTTAACTAACTTAAATAAATTAATGTAGCTACGCCATACCTAAGCATCAAGTTTTTCCTAAAATTTACTAATCTAAATATATACAAAGAGAAACTTGAGGTTCATTGCAATATATCTATGTACGTACGAGAAAGTCGTGTGTTGTCTTACACCAAATTTTTTTACATAGAATCACTATTTAGTACGACACATTTCTCCAAACGCTGAATTCATATTTTCATTTTGTCCTTTACTAATGATCCAAGTGCGCACATCAGTCCGAACTTCAGTGTCTAACGAAAAATATTGACCTTGCAATGCCTCCTTTAACTTTGAAAATAGCCATAAATCTGAGGGTGCCAAATCAGAGCTGTAAGGAACCGTGAATTTTAGGCTCATCAATGTATTTACTGTAATGGTTGCTACAATTGGATCTGACGTTGTCGTGCGGCAACAAAGCCTCTTTATGAGCTTACACTACGGAGGCGCTGTTTTAGTGATTTAACATTTCGCAGTACCTTATTGAGTTATTGTTGTTTTCTTCGGTAGATATACGGTGTGAATTATCCCTTGTGCATCTTAGAAAATCGTGAGCATGACTTTTTGCGCTGATAAAATTCTTTTGAATTTTCTTACATGTGAAGAACCATGCTGACGAATTTTCATTGATTGTTGCTTATTTTTCACTTGTTTTGATGAACCCACGATTCTTGCCCAGTAGTAATGTTCATGAGAAAATTCCGTTGATGCTGGTTAAGAAGTTTTTGGCTCATTTTTTTTCTTTATTTGTTCATATCAAATCTGTTAATTGTCGCGGAACTCATATCACGCAACATTTTCCATAATTTTCTTAACTAATTTCTAAGTGCCAAGCAACTTTTCTTTGCTTAATCAGACGATTCCCTTGAATTAGGGTATCAACTTTTCTTTGATTTTTCTCATACGTCACCGATATTGGTCGGCCTGATCGATTTTTATCGTACACCTTCATTTCACCTTTATTGCAGAATTTTGCAGGTGATCCTATCTGAGAATATTCTTCACAATACAATTGTTACCATAAACGGTTTGCAAACGTCTATAAATTTCAATAGGCGTGCAACCTCCCAGCGTTAGAAAATCTATCACTATTCGTTACTTGGTACACATTTCAAAACCTTCTTATTTTAAATGGAAAAACTTGCATAGTTTTACTTTTTTTAATTATCTGATCAATTCTGAACAAATTTTATGTACCATTACTTAGGTTTTCTGTTTAAATCAGGATAGGAAGTTAAGTTCGGACGTATCCAATAATTTTAGTTTCATATGTTTGACACCGGCGCTGTTTGTATATCTGATTGTGCTTAAAATAAAAAGAAATAAACGATCACTTACTTTTAACATGAATGTGTCACTAGTTCCTTAAAATGAATGCTATAAGTTTTCAATGCATATCAACACTTTAATGTCGACACTATAATTGTCTTTGTGCGCTATTGCCAAAACCAGTAAACACAAACTGAAGTTATTGTTTATACCCGTTGACACTCATTAACGTGGATATGTTTTTATTTCTAAATATTTTCTTTTATTGTATGCTAATTTAATTTTAATTTTTCACAAAATTGTCTTCCAATATATTGTATTGTTATCTTAACCAAATTTTAAAGTTCTCGATTACTTATAATAAATATTTCCTAGATTTATTTATTTAGAGTTTTAGAATCGTGGAGAAGTCTAAGGGATCATATAGTTCGAGCGGAAGTAACAGCTACAAAAGATGGTAATGATTTGTTAATAAATTATGTATATTAAACTACTGCTTAATTATAACAATAAATATACTGGTGTAGATAAACATTTTGTGATTTGGTTAAATTTACATTCTCTAATGGACAATTCTATATTTAACATGGCAAACATCAAAACTATCGTTAAAGTTAATATTAACAAAACTACTAAATAATACTTAGATCTAAATGGTTTTAAAAACAAAATAAAAAAACTAAACAACTTTACAAGTATGAGCGAAGTAAAATAAATTACAAGTAAAAATACACCAACGAAAATAGGTGACGACATAGATATACTAAACATTGCGAATGAAAATTAGGAACGAATTAGAATTTTATAAGTTATAACCATTAGAGATGGAAAAGGGAAAGAAAATAAGAAAGTGACTCAAAATTTTGCTTTGGTTTTAACTTCTGACAAATGGATTCAAATAGTGCAAGCAAAAAAGGAACCTTTTCAAAAGAAACATATAAAAAGAAAATGCAAAGATTCAAAAAACAAAATAAAAGAACCTGTTGAAAAAATGAAATAACTGATAAAAAGACAAATATAACAAGAATATAAGCAAAATATTCTATAACCACAAGACGAGATAAGAACACAAATTCAAAAACGGGCAATTGCTTCCGAAGAATGAAGGAAACTGATGCTTCAGTAATCCAGTAAGCACGGAAAATATTAAGCAGTTCAGCAAAACTAGACATCAGTTTCCAGCTTATTATTCAGTTTGAAAAGAACTGTTATATAACAATTGTTTAAAGACTGAAGGTGAAATTATAATAGAAAAAAACGGATTACACTGGAAGTGGCCTCAGAAACCTACCATTATTTGGTAATCGAAGGGAACTATGGTTGTTCCTGTTTATTTAAATTTAAGAAGGGTATACTCAGTGGATATAATAAAATAATATACATGGTATAATTCTTGTGGGTCCAATTTTAAAAGTCGCCTTCATTAATAGCATTTTAATAAAAAATTTTCTTGCGGTACCATTTATTTCCATATTTCAATAAAAGTTATTCCCCTATATTAAATTACTTCATAATATACACTCAGTGACAGAGAAATTGCAACACCAAGAAGGAATAGGAATTTTTTAATTAAAGTTGGTAGATCTGTTGGGTTCACATTAAGTAATAATTGATTAACTTTTGAGATCAAGTGGTAATGTGATAACGTCACATTTGACAGTTGTTATAATTTTTTGCTAACTTTTTCGGTATGTGTTTTTAATACGATTTATTGTTTTTTTTTCATTATTAATTAATATTATCTTTGTTGTTGTTCTTTTGTTAACGTGTTTTGTTAATTTGATCATGCCTAGAGTACGGCAACGAGGATAATACCGTCAACTAAGCGAATTTGACAGAGGTCGAATTATTGGTTTTTGTGCGAAGCTTATTTTTCATTTGGGAAAATTGCTAACCATGTAAATTGAAATCGGTCTACTGTAATGCGAGTGTGATACATGGTTTGAAGATGGCCAGGAACATCGTAAAAGAGGTACCGGGACTTTAAGAAGAACAAATGTGCGTCAAGATCGTCGCATAAGACAACTGACATTTAGAGAATGATTTTCCTCTACTCGACCAGTTGGTGACCAATAGTTTGGTGAAGAATGTCGCCTTGTAACCCTTAGAACAGTTTATCGCCGAATCCGAAGTTTTGGGTTAACATCATGTCGTCCGCAACTTGTGCTTCCTCTAACTGCAGAACATTGTCAGCAACGGTTACAATGGTGCAATGAACGATCTCATTAGAATCTTCAATGGCGTCGTGTTGTCTTTAGTGACGAATATAGATTTGTTTAAGAATGCACCACGGTCGTATGAGAGTCAGAAGAAGACGGGGTGAACGACGGAATCTTCGATTTACAGTTGGGAAGTACCTACATCGCACTGTGGGTGTTATGGTTTAGAGTGCGATTACTTATGGCAGCAGATCTTCTCCCATTGAAAATATATGGCACATAATGGGTAGAAGGTTGAGAAATTTGCAGCGTCATCCTTTGACTTGGAGGGCTTGAGACATGAGCTGGAACTTACATGGGATACAATACCCCAAGACGAGATAAACCACCTTATTCAAACAATGTCTAGACGTGGCGTGTAAATGAATATGTAAATCAGAGAGGCCGCATCACACGTTATTAACAGTTACTATAAAATTTTGTTTAACTAATAAAGATTTTCCTCCCAAATTTTGATCATTTATTACTATAACATAGGTGAATATTTCTACCAAATTTCATCGGGAAATTCCAACCTCTTCTTGGTGTTGCAATTTCTTTGTCACTGAGTATACATTCAATAAGTAAAATTTGTAGCTGTGGCTGTGTGTGATATAACCTATCTCTGTATATAGATCAAAACTGGTTATAATTGGAAAAATGAACATAATTAATTTACATTTAAGTTTACATTTAATTTGTCTTTACATAAACATAATTAATCTTTTATACCATAGAAATTAGCAAATAGAAATATCTAAGACATCTTATGATACCAGAATACGACCAGATGGGTTGAGCCTAAGTTCATCATTTAGTATTAGACAACAATTAATAAAATTGTATATATAACAAACTCTTGTGACGAACATATTTGATCATATTTTCATGGCTAAAAACATGACATATAATTTTAGCCTCAAAAGGTAATGAACATACAACTTTCTTTGTACTTTAACGCCCCGTTACTATACTTTATTTATATTTGTTTGTAAAATATATTTTACTACACTTTGTATATTATATACAACCCTATTTTATTTATTTTAAAATAGAATTAAACAAATTCTTCTATTTGTAATTCAAAAATCTATATTTTATTATACTGTACAAATTTGTGTGTGCTTTTATATTAATTAATTGAAACCATAATAACAAAGAGAGTTTAATGAATAACGTTTGAAATTTCGCCTAATTCAAGTAATATGTTTCAGATAACAAACAGATGCGCCGGAATCGGAGGAGATGGGAAGTGCTTGTATTGCCATATTAATTCCGACCTGGCCTTTGAGATACACGGTCACTCCTTCCTTTAATTATGAGTGTTCAACACTAAACATTTGATTTTCATTTATATCTATAATTACTATATAGAATTGTTACATATTTTTAACTCTAGCGGAATAAAGAAGTAACTTCAATCTCGAACCACCTTTGTTCTTTCGGCATATTGTTTAGAGAAAACTGGGGAAAAATTTCAAAATTAATTTTTTTATAGGTATCGGTAATAGGAAGTCTCAGGGGCGGAAGTTTGGTTGAGGAAAGGATTAGAAACAGGTCATATTTGAATAAAAACACAGCCAGGTGAGTTTATTTTAATTTTATTGTTTGATTTGATTTGGTCAACCTTTGTGTTGAGCGCGACCTTAATTATAATCTATAATTTACAGCGATAACCTTTTGTAATATTTTTGAATAGACTTTATCTTTCGTTGCTACTATGTACAATTATTCACAAGGCTGTAGGTTGTTAGTTTCCTTTTGTAAACTATTTATCTGATCTGTATTGCTTCCCACGTGATCCCCAAACTTATTTTAGAGACGATTATATGCAATTGGGAGGGTTTTTTCCAAATTAGTGATTATGTTTGATTAAATTTATTTTGGCTTAGAAATTCAAACATTTTTATATTTTTATTTTAAAAGTTATCACAGCACCCTAAGTTTACCATTGTTAAGTAACATTTGCCACTGATTACAGTGCTGATTCAGGAATCATACTGAATTTATTGTGATATCGCGAGCGTCACTCGCGCTCCCACTTTTATCTTTTCTTATAGACAGTAACTGATCTGTTTGTATGCAAGCTTCGGTTTTGACGTGGCACAAAACCGATGCTTCTTAATGAATTACATCTGGATAGATTGCTTGTTCAATTTTCTTTCTAGTGAATTCAAATTCAACGGAGAAGATTTCTCTCTGTATTTCATCTTTACTCTACAACGGATCTACATCTGAAAACTAATTACTGCATCGAATATACCTGCTTCCAGGTGACGGACGCCTCTGTTTGTTTGTTCTATATCCATTTAGGTAAACTTATATTCATTATTATAACACTCTAGTCAATAGCTACAACATTATTTCAATTATAATTCGCCGTGTCATTCAAACACTGTGATAATTAAATTGTTACTGTTATATGGTTTCTTAATTTTTAATACAAGTTAGAACAATTTCACATTGCCTAACAATTTTTAACCTATTATTAATAACTATCCTTGAATATCAGCCTGCAAATTGCTCTGCTCATTGCCCATAGTAATTATTTAAGAACTGGAACTTCCAAGACATTGTATTTTGTGGTCTGATTATTTAATGCATAATTTACTACCCCCTGAGATTGAGTAGCCGGAGAGCCATGCCAGTAAACATTTAAGAACGAACATAAAGTTATACACTGCATCTCGTCTTCAGCCAGTAGATGTTTTTTTATTACTGTTGACTTTCAATATAATTAATGTTTTAGGTATTATAAAGTTTAGAGGGTGTTACAAATGTCATCTACCATATAGGTGTTACAGTACTCCTGATATTAAAAAACTGTTTGCCTTTTTTAGTAAGTCTTTTATTTATTGTTAATTACAGTTATATCTTGTCGCTATGATTTCTATTGTTTAGTGATTGTTAACAATTTGCTACCTAAATGAAATGACAATTAATTCACTTCATGGCAATTTCTCTTAGACCATAACCTGTTTGGTCATATCCAAACTAACAGAATATATGCCAGTGCATCTAATTAATATTGATGGCAAATTCCAAAGTATGTTCAGTTAGCTGATCCACAATTTAATAAGCCCTCAGAAATTGATTTACTCATTAGAGCAAGTAATTTTTGGAAGGTTACTTTAAATCAGCAGATTATTCTTTGTAAACATTTGCCAATTTTACAAAACACCATTTTTGGTTGGATAGTATCAAGATCTATTTCCAATCAGCCAATTGAAACAACACAAAGTAAATTTTCTGAAACTCTAAATCTTAAAAATAGTTTAGAGATATTTTAGGAATGAGAAAACTGTTAAAATACAGATTCATTAAGCGATAATGATCAATGATTAATACTGGTAAAACAATTTTATCACAGCACATAGTAGGAATGAGCACCACCAATTTATCATTAGGCTTCCTCTAAAATTCCTTTTTCACTTTAGGGTTATCAAAATGTGCAGCAGTAAAAATATTTTGTCAACTAGAAAATAAATTCAAACATAATATCAAATTCTCTAACCAATGATGTATTTCATGCAAGAGTACCAACATTTGGGACACATGTCGAAAATTGAGAACCCAGATTATCATTTTTTAAACTACTATTTACCGCACTATGGAGTGGTCGATGAGATCAACTCTACAACAAAACTTAGGGTGATTTAAAATGCTTTAAGTCCATCGACATCAATCCAGTCTTTAAATGATTTGGAATATTCAGGTCCCAAAATTCAAAACGTCATTTTCAACATTCTTAGGGTTCAAGTTATAGCTTTGTGGTTTCTGCAGATATTGAGAAATATATGATCAAGACATCCTGAGGATAGAACACTCTTGCGGAGTAATTCAAACAAACAATTAAAATTATTTCAATTTAATACTGCCACCTAGAAAACTACATCGGCGCTATATGTTGCAATCAGGTGCCTAAATTAACTCGCACATGATAACAAATCACAATATTTGGCTGAATCAGAAGTAATTATTTATGATTTTTATGTGGATGACTTTTTGATTGGTTCTGATAATATAGACAATTTGAATCGTACATGTAAAGAAGTCTATGCTATTTTTTAAAAGGTTTTCATTTAAGAAAATGGATTTGAAATGATCCTCAGATACTGAACGCAATGTTAAATGAATTAGAATCTTCCGATGTTGTAGATTTAATAAGATCACAAGACTACAATTTTGGGCACTATTGGAGTACTAACTCGGATATGCTTACCTATCATACAGTAGATAGCAGTCACCATCAATAAATACAAAGAGAAGTATTTTATTGGCAATTACTCAAATTTATGACCCTCTCGGTTTGCTACGACCTTGAATAATCTTAGCTAAAATAACAATACAAAACCTATGGAGTTCTAAACACACTTGGGATGAGGCAGTTCCTCAATATTTGTTATAATTGGTTGAAATTTAGAAAAAAGCTACCACTGTTGAATAAACTGCGAATGTCAAGAAATATTACTTGTACAAATTACAAAATCAGTTCTAAACATAATCCTGCTGACACATCATCATGTGGGGTATTTCCTCAGACGTTATTAAACACGCCATGTTGGTGGAATGGTCCGAAATGGTTATCGGAGTTGTTAAAGTAAGTAATATTCTGGTGTTTGATGACAGCTGTAGATTTTTATTTAATAACTTTTCTACGCTAACAATGGATAAATTAGTTCAGCTAGCCCAATCTGAAGGTTTTCAAGAGAAAATCAAACTACTAAAATCACATAAACCTGTCTTAGGCTAAATGGACAATAACGCATGTGGCAGAAATCACGAATGTTTAACCACGGCCGTCAAAGCTACAGTGAAGCGGGGTGTGGTTCGTCGATACTTGCGAGGCTAAACACTGCAGAATTAGGTCAAAATCGGTAAAAGGTGGGCATCACTGTTCTGAGGTCAAACTGCAATCAGGAGATGTTTGCGAAACACCCTGTGTATCAGGATGTTAGTAACCTACCTTAAAAGTTGAGACAGATACTCTAGTGGTACTACAGATACTATATTAAGACTGAAAAAGAGAAATGTTCTAATGATAAAGATGCTCACTTATTTATGATCGCTCTGTATATAAAATTCAATGGAAAATTCTAACAAAAGCTTTAAATATTGTTTACGTTACTCGCAAAAATTTAGGGCGTAAAGTGCCTTAAACTAAGGGCTGGTTTTCAGAACTGACCACCCGGTATATCATTTAAATAACTAACTAAATTTCAGATTCTTTTAAAGAAAACGTTATTTTTACTCAGAAATAAATGCTTTGACTTTCATTCCTTACAATTAGTAAATAACTATCTAACTTTTTGTACGCGCACTATATAACTATGATTGCACGTTAGGTTGTTCGTTGATGAAATAATAACCAAAATTGAGCATAAGAACACCTTTATATAATTTTAATTTGCACAAAAATACACATACATATATATAAAGTCAATAATAAGTTAAGAAACTCGACTAGACTTAGATGCTAAGAACAAATAACATTGGCTAGCGAAAACTAGGCTCGTAACAATTTATTTACAAAATCCAACTGGCTATTACAACTATAAGGCTTAAAATGATTAAGACAATTTACAAGGCAGCTCTACGTTTTGCCAACGACAGAACAATACTAAAAAAAAGAAAAGAAAAGAAGCTGCATAGGCAACATGTAATCGAATGGGTACCCAGGTTATTTTAACAATGGTAATCATAAAACTAACAAACTAAAGTACAATCGTAAATATGATAAACAGATAACCTAAAATGTATCACTGAATTAATTCTGATTTGATGCTAGTATGAGTATTTTAAGTCTGTAATTCATTTATTTCTTTAATATTCATAGCTAACGGACAGTAACGTCCTTTAACTAGCTTTACGTTATTTTACACAAATAAAACTGAGTCGGTTGGTGAGAGCACGTAAATTGGTAATGCTTGCTGAAACAAAGGTAATCCCTCTTTGTTAGGTTTCGGAATAAGCGAGGAAAGAACAAAAGAAAGTGTAAGATATTTACATATGAAAGAACGCTCTGGACTCGGGAAGCGCTTTTACTTCTTAATTCTTAGGATAGATAACTCCCATGGGTAGGATGATACATATAAGAAGTTGGACATTATTTATTAAAAAGTTTATCGCAAACTACTTGGATTTTGTGCATATAGGTCGGAAGCCAGGCAGGTAATTTATAACTTTAATAAAGGCCCATATTATTTCCCTAAAAATAAATAAGACACTCCCGAACAAGCACTCTATACTTTTCCTACCTAACACAAGCGTATCTGTCTGATTACTGTCCCCGCGCTTCAAACTTCTTTCCCACGGGAC
>JAHWXV010073193.1:0-11479 GCA_024586415.1 Phrixothrix hirtus
AAATAACATAAAGATGTACATAACAAAATAACTATGTAAATAAAATTAGGAATTAGCTAGGTAGAAATAAGATTTTAATAATAATTACTTAAATGAAATGAGAAATAATGTGCAAAAAAGACTATTAACAATGAATAATAAAATAAAAATTAGAAATGAATCAATTAAGAAGAATTGCTAGAATAAGTATTATGAATGAAACAAACCATAAACAAGTTAAGTATGGACTCCTGTGAATGAGGTAGTTGCATGGGATAAGCCCAGGTATACGGATACTCCATATATTATGGAAATAATCAAGAAAATAATAAAGAAGCTATTGAAAATAAAAGTGTTTAAGAAAGAACTTAAATTTTAAAGAACATTTAGACTTGGACATAAAAATTGCGCGGATCAAAGACGACCGCCTAGATATAAGTTAGCTAGAAATTTAATTAATAATTATCATTTTGAAGAAAGAAGAAAACCGTTAAAGTTAAATTCAAAGATTAATTTCATTTTGTCTATATATTTATGTATTTAATTTGGACTTATTTGACAGGAAACATAATTGGCGTGATTCTATTCAACTTGAATACTAAATTTCTGTCCAAATATTTCAAATTTTAATTTACTTTATTTCAGAAAACCCCTAGTCTAATTTAAGGATGGAGGAGTTATGTATCCTAACAGGATTAGGTTTCAATGATAAGAAATGACTGCTAAATGTGCAAGTTTAGATTATAAATTCTCTTGCAACACAATTTAACCTTAAGTACATATTGTGATGTTCAATGTAATTGTTTTACAGTAGCTAATAAATTTGTGACTTCCGGTATTTTTAGTTATAAAAACTCTTTTCTCCGATAAGAAAAGTTAATTTCAGGTTAGTTTTTCATGTTTTATGTAAAAGTTAAATTAAAGGCGTTAGAATGGTAGTTTTGAACTATTGTTAAAATAGATGTAGGTCAATTAGTTATACCATTCAAGCTAAAAGGGAATTAAGAAATCATGCCAAAGATTAACGATGTAACACTTTTATCTCTATAGTAGGATAACACTAACTAGCAATAATTAGAATAGTAATTTATATAAACTAAAGAAAGTTTAGTTAAATACATTTGTACTTTTCCGGACTGTCTAAATTCCAGACAAGTGAGAATTTACTTTTACATTTCTGATTTACAAAAAATTGAACCTAAATACTTTTATAAGAATGATAGTAAAAAGGCATAAATAGAGGTGATAAGATTTGTGAAAGTTAGTTGATTATTATAAGTGGTTGCTACCTAGTTGTTTTAAAATGTTTGTTAGCAGTTCAGTTCAGAAAAAGGCATTCTTAAAAAGTAGTTGTTGAAATAATTCTGTTAAAATTAGTTATTAATGTTAAAACCAATATGAGTTAAAATTATTTACGTGAACTTTATTAAATAATAAAATTAGAAATAGGCGTGGTGTGCCCAATCCAGTCGTTAGTGAGACTTTATGAACTAAATTAGAAAAGAATAGTAATAGGGAAGTACATTATGTGAGGTATTTAACTGATCCTGAGACAAATTAACTAATGAAAATCTGGCGTGAGACAACACACGACTTTCTCTTACGTACATAGATGTATAAATATGCAAATGTTCACAAATAATTAAAATATTATTTGCGTTTATTTTGGGAACGATAATTAAAACGGTCACCCATCCAAGTTACTGGAACATAAAACCCTGGTTAACTCGAGAGATTTTCTCTGATAACTCGTTTCAGCGCATTTTTTCAGGAAAACCTTCAAGTCAACGTAAAAGGCTGTCAATGATATAAGAACAGTAGCAAGTTTTAAAAAAATTGTTATAGACGTTTTCGAGAAAATCGTAAAAAACTTAAAAATCGCAAGAATAAAGTGGCACTTCCGGTCATTCGATTTTAACTAAATTCTTGATGTCTCATATACAGAAGATATAAAATATAAATATAGTTTTTGATTTTCATATAATCATTAACTTTTTGAAATACGTTGTTCACAACTAATACTCCAAGCACTTCCGGTTACTCGATTTACAGAAAATTTTCTAAACAACCGCCTAGATTATATGAAAGGGTGTTAACTGTTTAAGAAATACAATAAATTTTAAAAAAATTGTTAGTGCCGATTTAGAGAAAATCTTGAAAAACGAAAAATTCGGAAAACATCTAAAAATGAAAGAAATAAGGCGGTACTTCCGGTAATTCGATTTTAATCAAATTCTTTATTTAACGCACTAAGGTGATTGTAGCCTTAACTATAAATTTTCATTTAGCTGGAGTTTTTAGTTTCATAGTTATTTTATCAGACTTAATGGCGAAAATACTTCCGGTTACTCAACTTACGGAAAATGAAAAACCTCCTAGATTATATGAAAGGGCATTAAATTTCTCAGGAATATAGTAAATTTTAAAAAAATTTTTATAGCCGATTTAAAAAAGATCTCAAAAAATCGAAAAATGACAAGAGCACTTCCGCTTTTCCGATATTAGTGAAATTATTTCGATCGCGTGCGATGATGGATAGAAACTGATATAATAAAATTTTGTTTTTCTAGGACTCATGGCTTTTGAGTTATCGTATTCACACACACATACACATACACACATACACACATATACACACGCACGCACGCACGCAGGCAGGCGCGCACGCAGGCACGAGCGCACGCACCCACGCAACAACGCACACACGCACACACGCGCACACGCACACACGCGTACACGCACACACGCACACACGCACACACCTACACGTACACACGCACTGTGCGACCCGTTTAGAAAAGGAAAACCCGTATAAAATGCATAATTTTCGTCGAATCTTATCCGTCTCTTTTTGGAACGATGGAGCTTTAAAAAGGCTAACTTGAGAAGCCATGTCGAATTTTTTAAACATTAATTACGACCTACAGGCTGTCATTTTTAGGCTGAAAATTTAAAAAGTATATTAGAGTTTTTTTACAAACAATCTGATGATGCCATTAGATTTAGTATCTCTTAAAATGATGTACCAAATTTCACAGCGAAATAATTAATATTAGTAATTTTGTGATATTTTTTTTAAAATGCTATATTTCTACTGGAGAGTTGTTATTTATTATAAATCTACAATAAATGTTCTGCGAATTGTTAGTTACCAAACAATATATTGAAAAGTTGTGTTGATTTTAACCCGTTAATAGTCACATTAATCAACGGGTTATTCATTAATAGACGATGGATTTACAACCAACTTACCAAAAGGGTCATCCAAATAATTAAATTTATGAAAATCTCTGCGAAGCATTCATTTTATACCTTGCCAATATAATGGTACAACATATTAAATTTTCCTCAAAAGAGAATTACTCTGTCGTCTCAATTCTATAATGCTTACATCTATAAAAAGAGTAGTTTAAAATTTGAAATACTATTCATTTCATTCTATTCGTTAAATTTACTTGCAGAGTAAATATAAAAGATTCCATTTATAGCTGCGCCTTTCAATAAGAGGAAAATAATTAAGAATAATGCGCTGCTTGAGAGACTTTTGGGAGTTTAGAGCAGTTAGGAGCGAAAGAGATTAATCGTCAAACAGTTTGTAAATAGAAATGGCAATGGACAACTGAATGAGCATTCGGTGTTTATAAATTATTGTCAAATATTAGTGAAATAAGTATACTAGTCTTTAATATACTAATTGAAATGGAAAAAGTATCAGTTATACAACTTTTTACATGACAGTTTAAGTTAACCTGATTTACAGTAAGATTACTTATTTTAATTTGAAATTTAAATTTAAAAAAAAAATTCCCTCTGTTGAATTATAAAATTTTTAATTTACTATTTCTTAACTCCTATTTATAATTATATTTGCAGATAATTCAGCTAGACTGAAGTACTATAATTACATCTCGGTTAGTTACAGTCCATAGAGAGGGTGATTTTAAAATCTAGTGACAAACTTTAACACGGTGCTGTAGAGGCCTAACTGCATCCATTGGCAGGAAAATTCCATAAAATACAAGCTTTTTGGAAAAAATTGAAAATGTTCGCTGCTTGAAAATTGCCAGAGGATGTGTATACAAGTGAACATGTCTAGGCCACATTCCAATTTCAACTACGTGTTGAGAAAATGACATGTTGTTCAATAATATCAAAGTTCTGCAGCTATATTCATTTAATTATGTAAAACTAACCTTTCCCAATATACAATGACCTACAACTTTATTCGTTCGTATTCTATGGAGACAAAAATTAAACATTTAATATTTATTTAAACACATTTAATTATACTTAATACCATAACCAAGTTTTTATAAGCACCATAATTCCGATAATTTGCTTTTGTGACCATGTTAATATTTAGAATTTGTAAAAGATTGTAAAGGATTTTTCATCCTTAAATTACACTGAATGTAGGTCCTATAAACATAAAATTAAGGTAATTTAACTGGTATTGGTTTCATTTATTACACTTTGGAATAAAATATTATTTTCCTTAACCTTTCTAAACTTGCAATTTGAGATAAAATCAATACAATGAGAGACACCTACAAAATCTTTGCACAATTCGCGTAAACTTTGTATAATAATGCGGAAGCCATTCGATAGCGCAACATTTCACCGTAAAGTATAACATTGTCCGTCTATCCAATGTTATACATACATGCTGTTCAACTTAAAACTAATGTAATTACAATAATAAACTGACAAAACTAAAAACTATTACACTTCAGCAACGAAAAATACAGACAATATTGTTCAAAAACATGTGTCAAAATATAAAAATCCTAATAATTTAGCACTGAGTACTATAAAGAGAACGCCAAGCTAAAATTGAAATAAATAACCCCGATTTATTTATATTACTGTTTTAGAACAATGTAACAACTATTTCATGTAGTTGTAGTTTATTCACAGCGACCCATTTAGATGTTCACTATTGCAGTGACTTTCAAATTCGGCTGCTTTATTTCAAAAGCGCTATTCTTAGAAACGACTAGGAATCTTTTCGTTTAGAACTATCATTGCATGTATGATCCAAGTTCGTCGGTGTGTTTTAAAATCACCATGTACGCAGATAGGAAATAATTTTGTTTACAGCATAATTTTTCAATATACGCTTATACTTTATATTTAACCTCGAATTCTTTTTTTATATTATCTAGAGAAGCAACGTATATTAGAGCTTTTGTAGTTGGCCATTTGTTACAATAAAGAAACTTTTGTGATTGAAGTATTCAGTAAAAGAGAATCTCAAGATCGCTTTAATTTATACGATACTCCTCACAATTGAATTGGAAAAAATAGTGGATTGGTATTTCGTTAGATGCTTGAATAGACTCCTTTTTCATTTTTCATTTGTACTTCTTGAACTATGTACAAGATAAAACGCGTGCGAATTAAAGGAAAGTTTAGTTTTAACAATATCGCAAAAATGCGCTTAAAAACTATTGAAAATTTGTTTTTAATTTTGATTTAAAACTTTTGAGAGGTTACTTTCAGAATTTTGCTTGTTTTACGCAAAATTTGGCATAGAAGCTGAAAGTTTCTGTTCTAAACATCAAGCTTAAGAAATTAATCCTCTTTTTATCGATTGTTCTATTCACGCATCTCTTACACATATTGAAGGTAGAAAAACTTGAAACATGCGTCTTGTAAGGACATTTGATAATATGCTCTGTGTAAAATGATTTGATCAATTAGAAAAGAGGCAGTGTTATTTTGTTTGAAACTAATAATAACGCAAGGATAATTAACGATGAATTAGCCTTTATGAGGTAATTTAACAAGACTCGACGTCATCCCGTCATTAAGTAGTTTATCGGCAATTAATTCTAGGTTTTCTACGTTTTCATTAGTTCATAAGTTCTCGCATGTATTTTTTTCGATGCGTTCTTATTTAACTAAATAGGACAAATAAATCTATTATCGTAACTAATCTATAATTAATCAATTTTGAAGCTATGAAATTATTCACTTATACGAGGCGTTACCCTAAATTGCCCAAAATAGTTTCGTAAGAAATATTAATAATAATTAAGTTTTCCGTGCACGCTTTCACGTTTTTAATGCACGCTTATGTACTCAATCTTTTTCATATGCTACTTATAAAACAGACTTGACTCACGTGATAAATGTATCATCAGATAAATATGGTATTATAAATGGTTACTAGTATGGTACTCTAAATTATATTTGGTCACGCACATACAAACAAAACACTTGTAAATAGCTTTTTAAACTCGGTTTTCAACAATGGGGTTGATAAACTTACTGTCAATAAAACAATACTTAATTTTGGTGCAAATCTAGGGAACCTACTATTGCGCTAGTTCGATAGAAAGTACAAAGATTAGCATAACGTTAGTAGAAGTAAAATTTTTAGGAGTTTTTATTGCGATAAGCGTATTAAGCTTTCCTGATTTACGAACGTATTCAATGGAGTACTTATTGGGCTATATTTAATACTATTTAAATATTGCTACATAACTTCAGTGAATTTTATGCAATTTGAAACGTTCATATTTTGGAAAAGATAACGTTAATTTTTGAATTTGAAATATATTTTGATAAAATTGCTTAATAATTAGTTTGTTCCTACGCTGCATATAAATCTGAAGTACGCTTATGGCCAACTTGGTGTTTAAAAATTGTAGGTTTAGTTATCACTATGTTACGTTTGCAGCTCATGTCATGCTTACCTTCTCGAAATATTAATTTGCTCTGTCTAGTGTGAGTAGTGTATATCAAACATCATACATCATACAGGGTGTTACGGGAATATAGTCATTTATTAAATTGGCATATAGACCTTCATAAAATAAGTAAACTTTGATAATTAACCTTATGTCAAAACTCAAAGATAACATCAATAAAATCAATTGAAAATAAGTGCTTCAATGTTCGAGAACTGCAAGAACATTTCATTCATAAATTTATTACAACCAGTATAACGTTACAAGATAAACCATATTGTAGCATTTTAATTTATTGTTTGTAAACAACTACCAAGAAAGAAATCTGACACCGACAAACGTGTGAAACAGCTGAGTTTTAAGGAAAGGGCAATGCATTTAATGTAAATAACAGACATCTGTTAAGGAAGGTATTCTCCATTTTTGTGTAAAAATTATAAATTGTTACAAATCGGTACTCTAGTTTACTATATGTATTTGTTTAATTCGTAGTGTAGTAATTAACACCTTGTTTTTAATTTGTAAATATTTAGGTGTAGGTAGATGAATTTTATACTTGAAAGCGTTGATTGTAGTAATGTACCGATTATTGCTAATTAACTATTTTTTAAACATTTATAAAACAATACGCTTATTAAAAGTAATTTTACAACAAACCTCCGCTGTAATATTGTAAATACAATGCTTTGTTTTATGTAAAAAAAAAATTATTTTTCGAGATTTCAAATAAATTAGTTAAGCTGGAAACATGTCAGAATCTTAGCTTAAGAAATAAGAAATTTGAAAGCCTTTGTTACAAACTTGACAACAGTCATAAATATACTTTAATTACAATCTATCGAGAATTTTTGCAGGTTCAATGACAATGGATACATTTATTGCGACAAAGCTAACAGTAATTTTTTGGAAACTTAAACAATGCAACAATTCTCTAAAAACTGGTAAAATCACTAAACGTTAAAATTAACGTAAATGTACAATAAATGTTACGCAAAAAATGTCTAGGTCATAAATATGCCACTTACGTGCTTGAAATAGGACAGTGATTATTATGTAATAAATCAAAATTGAATAAATTCACTTTAAACGTAAATCAAATTCATTCTAAATGTAACAAATAAAAAAGTCAAGATAGTTACGAGTATGTATGCGTCATCAATATCTCTCAATAAACTATTTCAAATCTAAAGAATGCTTGAAGTATTATGTAGTAACGGTGTTTGCGGCCCGCAATTAGTGCAGTCCCAAACATTGCGGCACTCATTTTCAATTGATTTTATTGACGTTATCTTTGAGTTTTGACCTAAGGTTCATTATCAAAATTTACTTGTTCTATGAAGCTCTATATGCCAATTTAATAAATGACTATATTCCCATAACACCCTGTATATAAATACCGCTCGTATTTACTTCCCAACTGTTAAATTATATTGGTATCAACTTTATGTGATCATTGTCATATTGCACCTCAGAATATGTTTTCCTGCTGGTATGATTTTACCCACCCTGTCGGTATGATTTGATTATATTTATCTGTATGTTAATTACATTGTTATGTATTGAAACTAGTTAATAATTTATATTCATTAAATTTTAATTAGTTATTTAAATGTATTCAACTGATTTCACGGTATACTGGTGGTAAACATTTATACTTATATTTATTTGTAACAGCTTCTTAAAAAGACTAGCTCTTAGGAAATTCACTTTTCTACATAACTGGCAGTCCTTTACTTTGGTCTAAAGGACGTTAAACTGTCAATTATGTAGAAAAACAGATTTTGAAAACATTCCAGAGTAATAAGGAATAAAATGAATCAGAATACTGATGTAATAAATTCCAGTGCCATTACTCATTGCCGGTATCTTGAATTTATTTAGATATCAGTTGCAGTAATACGTCATTCATGATTTCGTCATTTATTTTAGTTCGATGGAACCTTCAGGAATTTTCCCGAATCTTGTACAAAATTATTATTTCTAATTTTGTTACACTTATATCACGACATATCACGGAATCTGAATTTCACTACTTGAGTTTTCTTTAAATATGGAATGTAGTAGGAATTTGAAGTAAAGTCAGTTATTAGCATTTCATATACCTACGATAATTTTAATATGGACTACTGCGATAAATCACTTCTACTAGTTCAATAATTATTTTTATTATATCAAAGAATAATATCTGCAGCTACATAATATGAATTCTACAGTAACTAGTTAATTGTTTTAAAATGTTTATTTATATTCATTAGAATTGCAATTATTTATGTACACTTAATTATTTAAATATCTATTTCACACACTAACAGTAACAATTTATATTTCTATTTATGTATATTTATATTTATATGTATATCAGTAATAAGCAGTACAAGATTCTAATAAAAACTAAGAGAATTTAATCTGCTGTTTATATAGAAAGGATAAATTCTAGAACAATATAAAGAAGATTCCAGAATATTACTTTTAATAATGATGTAATAAATTGCAATACTATGACTCATTGCTGAACTAATCAAATTGACAGGTATTGGTTACCGCAATGAGTAATTGTGATTACATCACCTATTTTATTATAAATAAAACATTTCAGGTGATTCTAAAATCTTCCATTTTTACTACTTTTGTTGGCGAATGTCGGAATCTGCACTGTGATCCATACTTGCTGCCCCATTTCTTAAAAAAATGGCAATCCAGATTTCTTCGTTGGTGGATTACTATTTGGATTCCAACTACACACCAGGATCGTGGCACCAGTGACTTGAAACACTACCTCCAACATGTTACGTACCGCGTAAGCTGGTCTAGATCGCAGCCGAGCTTTGGAACAGCTAACTTTCTATTGCCACCTGTACAAATACGTTTCCTTAAATCCCACAATGCCTTCCACAAGGCTTGATAGCGTGTTTTTTTTATAGGATAACGCTTTCGCCAAAAGGTAGTAAATACTTCGCATACCTTGGCGGTGACGGCGTAGCAGGTGACATGCCTTTCCAATTTTAGGCTCTTGTTGCAGTATTTCTTCTACGCCACCTTATATCTTTTTAAACTCAACTGCGATGCGACGCAATGGGCCAAGGGGTACTCCTCTGGTACATTAAACAGATTTCTGTACTTCTCAGTGGTAACTCCAAATATATTTTTGTGGTGTGTAAGCGCGTCTAAAACTATGAAGGCCTTTATTGGAAATTTGGGAACACCCTATATATAGGAAAGCATTAACATTATAAGACGTTTAAAATATGCGTATTCTTTTGATAACGAAACCTACAATTTTAGGCCATTAAAAACTCCATTTATAAGAAATAACTTTTGAAAACCTCTGGTTTTGAAATGTGAAAATAATCCAATTTCAGCTGTTTACAAATGAACGTTCGTTTCTAAAAATATCCAGCAACCGAGAATCTCACTCCTTTCCCGGCTATTTCAAGGCAAAGGAAACTTAGCATCCAGCATTCATTAGAGTACCGAGCTCTCGTACACACATACTTGGTATCGTGAAGTGTTATAGCTGTTCCAAGTAATGTTCTCGAATTAGTTACCCGTTTCGTTTATCGTAGGTCTGAAATACAAAAGGATTCAGGCTATTAGGCGCTCCTGTCAATCAAATAAAGGTGAGTCAAGAATTCGTCGTCTCGTCCAGTTAGATCGAAAAGGGGTCGTTGGACGCTTGGAAAAGTATCTTCGATACAATCAATATCATGGAAACCTGGCTGACAGCATATTCCGCTAGTAAAGGTACCGAATCTCTAGTCTTCTAGTCCATCATTAAGGCCTGTTCCGCCTAACAAGCCCCAATAGTTTTCTGTAAATAACAAATCGCTGGGGAAGTTGCTAACGACAAGTTATATGAGACATTTCGTATTAATTAATGTAAACTTGTTTATTTAGATTTAACGTAACAATTATGATCAGCTAGTATAATTAATTATTATTGTTTAGGGCCATTTGAATTAAGGAAGGGGTCATATTTTGTCAATTAATTAATACCACGATATTTAAGTATTTTGCTTTTGGGGATCCCTACTTCTTAATTGTTTATTTTAGGATAAGTAATTTACTAGTGATTAGTTAATTATTTATGCACATTGGTGCTAATGGTACGTAACCTTTATTATGCTTGATTGCATTTGATTAAAGATCTAACATCGTTCCTATTTCCGAATATCTAGTAATTTTCAGAACACAGTCTAATACTAATTTTTCTTACAGGAATATAATAAGTATAAGTATTTAAATAACGCACACATATTGTAAAATCTGATGTAGTACTTATAGTACGACTTCTCCAGTGGCGTGTAAAAAACCAAGTTCTTAGTAAGTATCCCGAGTACAACCATTCCATACACGGTTGGAGCTTATCGTCCTTACCCGTAGTATCCAAAAAGGTTTAGTAATTTCCGTTAATATCTAAAGATAAGGTGGCGCCTAAATATCACGACTTTACCCAAATTTTGACCTACAAAAGCCGTTCTGAAATTCTAGCTCAATTTTTACGAATAAAACTTGTAAAACCCCCCACTTCACGGTCGCTGCTAGGGCAACGAGCTATTTCAGAAACCAAAACGGCATTAACCTTGTAATCTTTCGGATTTGAAAAAAATAATATAATTGTAAGAGATTTAAATTTCGGTAATTAAGAGAAATAAAAGTTTTAAAATTTATATTAATAATTGTACTTAGTAGGAAAAGTTATTAAACAGTTAAAATTAATATAAAAAGAAAACTTATATTTAGAGGCGTTATTTGTAACACTTATTGAAAAAGTTACTTCTTATAAAATAAATGTTTTACTTTATTAA
>JAHWXV010073201.1:0-16134 GCA_024586415.1 Phrixothrix hirtus
TTATTGACAAAAACAAATTATAGTACATTAGATGTAAGTATTGGTATGACCAGCAGTGGAAAGTAGTTTTTTTCGGACAACCATTGTTGCTCTTACTGTATTATTTACATTTATTTTGGGAACGATAATTGTAACGGTCACTCATCCAAGTGACTGGAAACGTAAAACCCTGCTTAACTCCAGAGATTTTCTCTGATAACTCGCTTCAACGCAGTTTTTTAGGAAAACCTCTAGGTTCATATAAAAGGATGCTAAGGACATAAGAACCATAGCAAGTTTCAAAAACATTGTTAAAAACGTTTTCGAGAAAATCGCAAAAAACTTATAAATCGCAAGAATAAAGTGGCACTTCCGGTCATTCGATTTTAACTAAATTCCTGCTGTCTATATACAGAAGATATAAAACATAAATATAGCTTTTGATTTTCATATAATAATTACTTTTTGAGATACGTTATTCATAACTAACACTCCAAGTACTTCCGGTTACTCGATTTTCAAAAATTTATTAGTGGAATTCCTTGATTAATATAAAACTAAATTAAGTAGCTAAGAAATACACTAAGTTTAACAAAAATCGTTAGAGCCAATTTCAAGAAAACCGTGAAAATAAATAAAGAATTCGAAAAGTATCTAAAAATGACAGAAATAAAGTGGTACTTTCGGTTATTCGATTTTAACCAAATTATTGATTTTGCATACAAAGGTGATTATGAACTCAAATATAAATTTTCATTTAGCTACGGCTTTTAGTTTCATAGTTACAGTATTCAAAGTTAACAGTGAAAGTACTTCCGGTTACTCGATTTACGGAAAATTTTCGGAGTAACGGCATAGATTATATAAAAGCGTCTTAAATACTTAAGAAATAGAATAAATTTAAAAAAAAATCGTTAAAGCCGATTGCGAGAAAATCTCGAAAAACAAAGAATTCTGAAAATATTTAAAAGTGACATAAATAAGCGGTGTCGATAGCAGTAGCCTCTCAATTTATTTACTCTACACCTAAACACCGTAAAGATCAGGCTATTAAATTAATTAGTACCCTATTGTAAAACCACGCTACCTTATAAAGGTAACATTACCAGTCGAACAATAGAGTATGAGGGATAGTGGTGACCGCTGAGTTAGGCCCTCTTCTGCTATTGTGATCTTGGATTTTTCGGCGCCTGACAACCTGAAATTTCCTATTTTCCAAAGTAAGATCATCAGAACATTTAATTTTTGCAATTTAACTATGAAGGAGCTCGCTTTCTTTACATCTAAGAAGGAAGTGTAAGCAAAACGTCTGAGTTTATGTAGTTTTCTATAGCGGTGACAAGGATCACCGAACTGCGATGGCGGGATTAATTCTTTCTCCTCCAGGAAAGGTTGTAGGTTTTTGTTTATTATTTTGTCTAAAAGTTTTGCTATGCGGCTGAGCAAACTAATCGGACCGTGATTTGTTGGATCTTTTTCTTGTTTAGGTATAGTTGCCACAATTGCCGTTTTCTACGTCTGTAGATAGTGGCTTAAGGTTAAAATGTAGCGTTCAGAATTATGAATATTTCTACCATTGTATTTCCAGTTAGGACTTTTAGCGCTCTATTTGATATATTGTCTGCGCCAGGTGCGATTTTGGACTTTACGTCTCAGATTTTGCCCTGTATTTCTTCAACGATAATGGGGGGCGTTATTGTTTCTTCGTCAATTTTTGATTTCGATATCAATTTTTACGTCTTTGTCCATTTTATTTTGGAATTGCTGAGTTAAGGATTTGGCTAAAATTAGCACTTTTCCTTTGCCCGTAAACACAAGTATATTCCCATCTCGAATCGGTGTCTTTGATTGTCGGTCTCTGCGTATAGTTTTAACTAACCTCCACATTTTATCTTCCTCAGCTTCTATTTCCGTTAGCATGTGTTTCCATTCTTCTGTGCGTTTGTCTTGAAGCATTTGGTTTATTACCTTTTGCCAAAACAGAAAGGAAATTGTGGATACAAAAGATATGGGCAAAACGTTCAGGAGTATTGTTTAAAAAGCCTACGATGTTATTCTGGGATCAATTCAGAACGCATACAGCAGAATCAACCAAGAATCGTCTAAGAGAACTGAATACACAATTAGCTGTTATTCCTGGATGCTCACAAGTAAATTATAACACTTGGATCTCTCTATCAATAAACCATTCAAGCATTTTATGCGGTAAGAGTGGATGGACAATTCAAATCACGGTTCACAGCAATAATTTCAAAAGATTGTCTCTGGGCGAAAAATTCACGGGTAGTTTTAGAAGAAGAGAGTCATTTAAGAAATTCGAAATAAGTAATAAGATATACGTATAGTATCAAAGATGACTCATCTTTTGTAAGGAGTGATAATAATAATTCAGATGACATTAACGAGACGAGTCATAATACTTACGGTTATTCGATTTTAACCAAATTTTAGATTTAGCACACTAAGGTAAAAGTGACCTTAAATATAAATTTTCATTTAGCTAAGGTTTTAGTTTCATAATTATTTTATTCAGACTTGACGCCGAGAGTTCTTCCGATTACTTGATTTACGGAAAATTTTATGAAAAACCACCTAGATTATATGAAAGGGCATTACATTTCTAAGAAATATAGTAAATTTAAAAAAATCGTTACAGCCGATTTCAAAAGAATTTTAAAAAACCAAAAAATGACAATAATAAAGTGGGCACTTCCGGTTATCCGATTTTAGTAAAAATGTTGCGGTCGCGTGCGACGATGGATATAAACTCAAATATAAAATTTTGTTTTTCTAGGACGTCTGGTTTTTGATCTATGGTGTTCACAGACATACACACACACAGGCGCGCGCGCGCTCACGCACACGCACGCACACACGGAGCATGCACGCACCCGCGCACGCACCAACGCAACCACGCACACACGCAACCACGCACACACGCAACCACGCACACACACAACCACGCACACACAAGCACACGCACACGCGCATGCTCACGCTCAAGCACACATGCCCGCACGCACACATCCACGCATGCACGAGCGCACGCACTTACACACTCATACACGCACGCACGCACCCTCGCACTCACGCACACACCCATCCACGCACGCACGCGCTAGCGCACGCGCGCAAGAACGCACGCACAAACTTACGTGCACGCGCACGAGCGCGCGCGCACGCTCGTGCCAACGCACGCACGCACGCACATAAGCACCCACTTACTCACGCACGCACATAAGCACGCAAGCACGCACGCACGCACACAAACGTAAACGCACGCGCACGCACGCACTCACCCACCCACGCACACACGCACGTACGCACTCACGCACACGCGCGCACGCGCGCACACGCACACACGCACACATACACACACACACACACACAAACACACGCACGCAGGCACGCACATAAGCACCCACTCACTCACGCACACACATAAGCACGCAAGCACGCGGGCACGCACGCACGCATACAAACGTAAACGCACGCGCACGCACGCACTCGCCCACGCACACACGCACGCACGCACGCACTCACGCACATGCGTGCACGCGCGCACACGCACACACGCACACACACACGCACACACACACACACACACACACAAGCACACACACACACATACACACACACAGACCAATTTCCAAATACATGAATTTGTATTCAGGGACTTGAAAACATGTATTTCCATAAAATTTCGCCATCGAAAATTTTGGTCGAAAATAATACTTTCTCTTTTACCTATATTTCATATAGGGTAAGGGAAAGCAAAAATTATCGTAATATAAATACGACAAACACTCTAATAAACGAGCCATAAAATTATCCAGGTACAAAATAAATAATGATACAAAATGAACTATTGTTATATTGGTACATTAAAAACGGGGGCAACATAAGTAAATTAGGTGGTTGTCTTTTGTCTGGGCTAATTCATCCACAGGAGGCGGCAGAGTGGTGTGTGTGAATGACAACCAAGTCCAGGGTTGTTTATAAAGTCGAAAAAGATCGAACGTAGTCGTCTAAATTGTTTAATAATTAAAAGAAAGAACAAGGGCGCTACATTGTCGATCGTACCTCGTATATCACTGCGTATCTCGATTCTTCTTGCACTCCTTTAGCTCGACAATGAAGGCTAAAGGTGCTAAAAGTAATTTCTCACTAATAAGGATGTTGAATGTAGAGCAGCGTTAATGAATTGTAAACCTTATTTTCCAAATTTGAATAATTATTAAGATTTAGGTTGAACATAATAATACATCTTGAAAAAATCAATATACATGTGGAACTAAAGTTATAAAGGAAAGGCGCTAACTGTGGTCCCAAAATCATTTAATTCATATCGTTAAATTCAACGTACTCATAGATACACGGATTCTTTGAATAAAGTTCAAAATCGTTAACATCACTATCATCAAAGATTAATAAATTTAGCGTCAAAGACTAGTTAAAATGTCTACAAATGATAAGGACAATAAATGAACATGAACTACAACAATAATTTTGAATTTATCGTAGCGATATTAGCTAAATACGACTAATTTGTGAGAATACCTCATATATTGTACCTATATGAAATTTAAATAAATATTACACGGTCTGAGACATATAAGAACTATTAAAAACATACGAAATGCAATAAACCGTAAGTGTAAAAACGTATATGGCCACAGCTGGATAAAGTCAAACGTACAATTCGGGAAGAAATCAACTTCGCAGAGTCCGTAAATTTCTTATAATTCAAATACAAAAAAGTTATAGAGTAATTCTAAATTGCGTTTCTACGCATTACTTAGGTATAAATTAATTAAATCATAAATTATTAGGTCATTTTGTACTGCAGCAGGAAAATAGATTTAATTTTGTCTTGTAGAACATAAACTAATATCAATAAAACCTCAAGCTCATAGAATTTCTCTGTGCAATGTTCCAAACAAAATTAATTAATTATAGCACAAATTAAGGAGAAATTAAGTTATAGTTTACGAATATGTTTAAATTATATGCAAATAATGACAATAATTAATTATTACGTTAAATTAATAAATTTTGAATTAAACTACGAAAACATTGAAACTAAATATTTTAACATTGACTTTAGGACGTATTACAATTATAAGCAAAAGTAAATTAATGTAACTTCATCATCTAACCAAGTAGATTTTAATTTAGTAGGTTATCGAAGAGGTTGTTTAATAATTGTAGGATAATGCAGTAAACATAGTAATAAATAAAATATATAAAATAACAAAATTTAATCGCTCACGATTACTATGCAGACCTCGGGCTTTCTCAAAAGAATTAACGTGATGCTCCCATTTGGGATACGACAGGCGAAACGGGCTGGTAGTACCCTTGACCCAGAATGGAAGACAAGGCTAACTCTACACTGTCTGGTAGCGATCATAAGTTCAGTAGCAACATAAGAGCATAATAGTATAACAGATAATAACAGATAATAACAGATAATAACAGATACCCCAAGAAATTACTATAAAACAAAAAGAACACAGAGTTCGATGTTAGAATTCGATATACATAAAACGATATAAATTAATAATCATATCTCATCTTATGATTAGCTTTTCCTTAGAATACCATACAACAATAAATATTTAGAACACAATAAGCGTTGTAAACACGTAGGTGTTGTCAATGCGAGAAGCCTTCAGGAAATGAATTGTGGCGCGCGATTCGTGACAGGACGAGTAGAACGCGAACATATGTAGGCAACACACACGGCAATACGCAAATTATTTACACCAAAATGAATTTACATATTACACGAATACTCTATATGAGTGCTAAATAAAAAGTTTAAGTTATAAAAGAAAGATTTGTATTTATTCATAGGAATATGTGCAAAATAATGCCAAACTAATTTATAACGTAACAATATAAATTTCGAAAAATAATTTATAAATACAAATAATTAAATAAGTGTCATCTGTGACTAAGCTGATCATAAACTAAATAATTAATCAAATGAATGTTGCTTGCGAATAAGGTAACCATGATCAGTAACGCATACGTCTAACCAGCAAATAAGTTTTTCAGGAAATAAATTAAGTGATCATAAGTGAACATTGCTAGTGAATATAATGATGATTTGAAATTAGAGTATACAAATAATGATTTAAATAATAAGTACACTGTTTCAATTTAAACAAAAGCTTAAAATAATTGTTTTAGATTTAAGTATCTTTATAATTGGATTATTTCATAAATATTGCTTTTTAGGACAAAACCCGCGTTGACATCCAAAGGTTGGAGGAGTTATGTATTCAAAGTGTTATCTATGCTGATGTCGCTAAATTAGATTATATAAGCTACAGCATACAATCTGTAAACCAGTTTTTATAGACTTTAGTAACTGTTAAATAATACTTTTAAACTCCGTTTTTCATGTTTCGAATGTTTATTAAAACCATCTTTTTAACATAAAAAAGGATGTTATTTTAATGAATCTCTGAATGCTAATGGCGCTTAGATGAAATATTAAAAATAAAATAAATCTGTTCCGCGTTTACTGCCAGGTTACAATTTTATAATAAAATGTATTGCTAAGTTCGTATATAAGCCTTGGTAGTTTCTTAACTATTTTTGTAGTTAACAAACAACAAATTCATAAGAAGTAAAAAATCTTTTCTTTTTATTCTTTCTGGATAATTTTGGCATATTTATTAAATATATTAAATAATTTACCTAGTGCTTGTTGCCATAATATTCTCGATTTCCTTCTTTTAGAAGCGAGCAATTATGTTTTTTAGTACTTTCGCAATATTTATAATCTTTACTATTTTACTGTTACATCATGCATATACATTTCGTATAATAAATATAAATAAACACATGAAAGTGCTCAAGATTCATTTACCTACTATTAATTAGGTGCGGCGCATTTGGCAACGGATTCTATGACGTCACAGCTCTCATACGATTTTTAACTTTAATAATTTATTTACCTATAAAGGACATTTTATAAAATTCTAATTTTTTGCATGAATACTAAATAAAGTGTAATCTAATGGCTCCATTTAACGTACAAAGCGTACACAAAGAAGTAAGTACAGTCTAGCGTTCGACTACCACTCAACGTTGAAGGAACACCACTGCACCATCTTTTTTAACATTCCTTCCTCTCAGATACTTAGTCATAGACTAGGTAAATGCGCTTGTCTAGCTCCGGGTTGAGGTGTTACTGTACGGACATGTTCCTGGCCCGTAACTGGATTTGTTTGGAATGATGATTAAGCAGCCTCTCCTTCATCTTGTTTCTTCTTATCGCCGCTCTGTTGATTATATCCCCTTCCTCCATGTCTTTACGGAAGTCGGCGTTCCTGACGTAGAATGGAGCCCCTGTGATCATTCTTAGTAGTTTGTTATGGGTCGTATTGATTTTTTCATGAACTGTTGACGAGTCCTTGACGTAAATTTCCTCCACGTACGTTAGCGATAGTAGGAGAATAGATTTAACAATTTTGTTTTTTAACTCAAGTTGTAGCTGGCTGTATTGCCCTAATAGCAGATAAAGCTTGTTTGCTATTGACTTGGCGTACCCTGATCTCATAGTTGTGTGTGCTTTTCAACTTAGGTTACGGTCAAAGAGTAGACCGAGATAGGTGGCCTTCGACCTTATTTTGACCGTTTTCTTATTGACTTCGTCGAGAAACGAACCACCTGCGTTTTGTCATCGTTTATTGTGATTTTCCATTTATCTGCGTAGTCGCTTATCATCTTTAAGCATTATCTCATGGTTGAGATCGTGACAACCATGTCTCTGCCTGCTACTATGATTGTAGTGTCGTCAGCGAACTGCAGTATTTCGGCATTTTTGAAGTTGCTGAGTTTCGGCATGTCATTAACATATGCGTTACACAGAATCGGTGATAGTGCTGACCCTTGGGGCAGGCCCTCCGATACTCTTCTTTTTGTCGATAAGGTCTCCCCTACCCGTACCTGAAGGGATCTAGGTGTTAAAAACGAAAGGGTAATTTTGATTATTGCCACAGAGATGCTAACTTGGTACATTTTGCACACTAGGGCATGTCTCCAGATCTTATCGTACGCGTTTTCAACATCTAGGAAAGCTGCAAGAATGCTAAATTTGGTTGGTTTGGCCCTTGCTATCATGGCCTCTAAATTGGCTGCTTGTTGTGTCGCAGCTTCTTCCTGAAACCGAATTGTTGGTGCGGGACTATTTGTGTATCCTCCAAGAAGGATTGCAGTTGCTGATTGAAATGCAAAATCAATTTTATCGAAAATTAATGAAAATAATCCTAAGCAACTATTTTGGTTCAGTAATATTTATGTATTAGTAAAAAACAACGAGCGCAACTCATTCGCAAAACTAGGGCAAATTTGCTTTCCTATATCTATGCTAAACGAGAGAATACTGTACCTTAAGCATGGGCAACATGTTTCTGTACGCCAGCCATATCATACATTCATAGAGGTTGTGGGTGGGGGGTTCTACGGATCTAAAGAAAGCAAAATAAAATTTATTTAACATTGTTACTTTCATGCAAAAAGTAACAAATTGACTGTTGAGTACAACAAGCACAATTAATATAACTATTAATTATATGGCCATATAATGTATTTTGAAAATTATTCCTAATTAAGAAAAAACCAAATTAATATTATACTAGTTTTTGAAATTTATACGATAATTACCAATAAACGTGGATCAAAGTTAACTTTCGTTACAAATACACAGATATAGACCATTCACGAAACATATGTGGCAAGTAACTACATATTTCAAAAAAATAAGTTATATCTACGGACACATTTTTTATTGGAATTGCATTGTTTGTTGGCCTTTTACAAGTTCGGGAGCAAGGATCAATTTTAATTCTAATAAAAGGTATTAAATATCATCTTGAATTTAAAGTTGATACAAGTAATGTGAAACTAACGTTTCTGGAAAATTTGAAAGTTTTCTTAGGGCAGCAACGTTGTAAAATGAATATAAACCAACCAGTTAGGAAATTTTATTGTTAAACAACCTCATGTTACTTTTATGTCACTTATTTTCATTTCATTTTCACTCTCGATAGTTATTATCTGATTATTCTCACGATAAAACAAACAAAAATATAGCAATTTGAGGTTATGCATCCTTATTTAATGAAAATGGCATTTGTTACATACAGAATAAATTACTTTCGTACCATCATTAGTAGTATAACGAAAGGCTGTGTTTTATAATACTTTCTATTTTAAAAGAAAAGCAGTTAAACACAACAGAGTATCTTACAACAGATGCTAAGAAATTAAACTATTATTACTTGTATTTGTTCAACTTTTTCCCTCGGGACGTGATTTTATAGCATCGGAAGTTCAAAAAATTTTGTAGAAGAGCTTTTTTTTAGAAAGAAAACAATTTCAAAAATAATCTAAATGATGTTTCAGTCTGCGTCGCACTAAATAGTACTGGGAACTGCATACATCCCTTAGACCGCGAATTGCATATTCTTGCCTTTCGTCCTAATTAGGATAAGGAATATTAACAAGAATTATGTGCTTGAACGGAGAAAGTAATTTTTCGATGATTCAGCACGTTTCGTCATTTAGTCAAGAATGATTCCTATAATTTTATTTCGGTACTATTAATTATTTATTCTTCAAACAATCACGCCGCGTAATGTATTTTTGGGACCATATTATTTTGGACAATTTATTTCACACAGAGCAATATAAATTAAAATACTACCGTTTATTTTAACTTATTTGGCATGTACCTAAATTGCTGAAATGGATAAAAGAACGTTTTCAAATAATTAGTTAACTAACGATATTTTATTTTCTTTTAAGCAAGTCAAAATTTATCTTTACTGGCCAGGCAGGAGGGCCGACCTGTATTGTTGATTATTTTAGTTTAAAAATAAATTGTATTTTCTCCCTGCTTTCAATTTGATAAAAAATTCTGAAGCTGAATTTATTTTATTAAGTTTTATTTATTAATATTATTATCCAAAAATTTTATGTACCAATTTATACATATTTTTACAGGAAATGGTAAATTGCATTTTAATTGTTAATTTAGACTTCCTATTCAGCAGGGATGATAGATCATCGTGAAGGAGTTCATTTTAACATCAAGTTCATATTGGGCTAAACTTCCCTAGTCTTTTGCAAATGGTTAAAATGTTCATATTGCAAATTTTAGTGAAAGTAATTAACGTAATTTGAGAGCATGTACGGTGGAAATAATTACCTTGTTTGATTCGGTAAGTATTCAATTAAATTTTCTTTATACTATCCGGCTTTGTTTATTATTTTTAACGGTATTTATATATCTGTCGTTCAGTGACATTCCCTAAATCGATTATTTTATCGAACGTGTTATACTAGGAGCCTGTTTTTAATATTCATTATTGATTAATTACTGGTTAATTTGGATAGTGCTGTTATTCATCAGCAAAAAATCTATCCTTTGACGTACTGACGTAGGCACGTCACATAGTCGTTATTATTAGTTACTGATTAATTGAGGACCTCGTTACCCACAAGAAAAAAGCTTATATTTTAATATCTCAGGTTCTTGCAAAGTTATCAAAAGCACGACACCATGCGAGTGTCTATCCTGACTCTAAATCCCGCTAACATACTGTTTATGTCAATGGAGTAGCAGTAATAAGCATTATCTAGGTATCAGAATAAGCTTCTACATGTTTCTCAGTTTTCCTTAGATGCCGTTTATCAATGACCTAACAGCGAGAAGCATTATCTACGTGTCGAAACAATTAACTTTATTTCCAACCCCCTAGATTTTCGCATTGGCATGTAGACTCCCTTAAATTAACAAATTCGGACGGATAAAACTATTCAGAATAAAAATTAAAAATTGCCTTTAAGTTTTATTCATTCTTGGATCGCACTATTCACGTTGGATGAAGTAAATACCAAAAATATTGACATCAATTTGATGAACACGATACAAGATATACTCATACGGATAGATTACACCACAAATACTTACCAAATTGATCTATTTCGTACACCACTGCAGTGGTGCAATTTATGCCGATTTCTTGAAGGGAGAAAAGAACTACAGCTAACTGCGTACCTTTTCAACTCACAATATCCTAAAAACAACATAATAAAATTTAATTATTTAGCAACACATTATGTAAAATACTGGCAATATCATTGTCTGAGAAATTTAACAACCACGATGTTTTAAGTATAGTCAAAAACGAAAAGTAGTAAAAAAGAAATCAGCTACGCGTCCAAATATCGATTTATTAACTGCTCTAGGGAAAAAAGAGAAGAAACTAGTAATCTAAGAAAAAGTAGCAGCTTTTGTCGAAGAGAAATTGGTGAGACTAAAGAGAATTCATATGCATTCACTATTTAGAATCGCCAGAACCGTCAACAGGTTGCTATGATTGTAACCAGATTATGTAGCTTAGCTAATACTTGAAGGTAAGGAAAAATTGTTCTCTATCTTGTGTACCTTGAAAACAAAATTTGGTTACATGTCATTTCCTATCTTTACGTATGTCAGTTTGATCTTAATTTTATAATCGATGTAGTAAAGTTTATTGTGATAGTTTCTGGAAACGGAGAGTGTTCCATTCTTGAATGGAGAAGGTGCTCATTCTACTGAAATAGTTCAACGGTTGAAAACGGCTTAGCTAGTTGAGTACAATTAAGAGTCTCGCTAGTCAAGAATTTGATTACAGTCCACTCTTTAATCTGTTCCATTTCCAAAAACCATCCATAAATGCTTAGTTAAATTGGCAATAAAATCTAGTGCTTTATCTGAAGCAGCACAAATCTTCCAAACTAAATTATGTAACAAGATCCTCGTTTTCAAGGTACAAAAGATAGAGAGCGTCAAAATTTTGGCTCTTCCCTTGTGTTTCACCGTTCGCATTTTTTTTTTGTTTCGTGACTGAGACTTCAAGATGCAGAAATTCCATGTCCCTCTTGGCTTCAACTGTTAGGATAATTTCACTATACCTACTAGAATTTTGCCGAATGTGGAGGCGTTTCATCGTCAGTACGGATTTTAAACCTGCCAAACATCATGACGTGGGACCTACAATTTTACTTCTTTATTCGGGAAGGTTTCTTTTAAATTTTTTTCCATTGAAAAATGGACCAATTGCGATTGGGGTTGGAACCGAGTTCCTTGGACTTAGCGGCAAACATGCTATACCAGTCATGGCCGGCTTTAATTAATATTATCTATGATACAAAATTCATATACGAGACTAATTCAATAAGTCAGGTAAAAATGGCAGAGATAGCGCCATTAGAATAAAAATACACTCCCCTGAATGGCGCAATACTAATTTTCAAGAAGATCTGCCCATTCATTTGTGTTTGACAGTCATTTAAAGTAAACAGCTACAATGGGAAAAAATTATTTTCGCATTCTCATTAAACATTATTTTATTCGTGGAAAAACAATAACAGAAACAAAATAAAGCTTGACAAACATTATTTGCGCCCTTCTCTATCAATTAAAATGATTTACAAGTGATTTTAATGATTTTCGTGCACTTGCAATGCTAAGCGGTCTAGCAGGCTAAAAATGCATGTACACGAGAAATGATAACATAAGTTCGTGATTTTATGTTGGCAGATCATTGAGTGAAGGTGCGTGAGATTGTGAAACCTTTAATTTTGTTGATTGGTACAGTGGTTTAAAATGAAGATTTTAGATACGAATAGCCTTCTGCAAAGTGGGTGCCTCGTTTGCTAACAGTACACCAAAAACGTAATCGTTCAACGACTTTGGAGTATTATTTGAAACTGTTTAAGGGTAGTACATCAGAATTTGTGATGAAACTTAGATCCACCACTATACTTGGAAACCACAAATCAATCGAAGCAATGGTTCAAGTATACCGAAGAAGGCAGAAGTGGTACCATTAGCTGATAAAACTATGGCAACTGTTATTTGGGATGCTTGCGGAATAATTTTCAATGTCTACCATCAAACAGATAGAACAATAACAGTAGCGTATTATTCATCGTTGTTGGAGCATTTCAATGAAAACCATCAAAGAAAATCGGACACATTTGGCAAAGAATAATGTACCACCAGAATAATGTACCAAAGCATTGGTCAGCTATTGCATCTGCAAAAATGCATGAATTGCATTTTGAAATGTTTCTACATGTGCCATATTCAACTAACTTGACTTCTTCTGACTATTTCTTATTCTCAAACATGAAAACTTGGCTTGTTGGTAAAAAAATTGCATCTAAAAGGGAAGTGATCGCCGAAGTAGACACGTATTTTGCAGACTTTAAGAAATCTTATTTTGCTGAATGCATTAAAAGTCTGAAAAGTCACGCACCATAGGGATTATAAGTAACTTTCAATAATACAAGTTAATAACACATTTATTTACAATATATTTCACAAAATTTGTTCAATATGGCCTCCGTGTAAGTCAAAACATACTTGAAAACGATCTCCCGCGTACCGGAGAATATTCGCCACTAATACAGGCGACCCACAGTTGAGATTCGCTCTATCAAATGGTCTTTGTCTCTAATCTTGACTGTGTACACTTTGGATTTTACATAACCCCACACAGAACTATCCATCGGGTTGAAGTCCGGAGATCGTGGTGCCCATTCCATTCGTCCTCTACGACCAAACCACCGTGGGAAATTTTCATCTAGCTAATGACGAACTTGTGTATGATAGTGTGGGGGTTCACCGTGCTGCATGAATCATTCTAGATTTCCCAAACCCTGGAAATCCAAATCAAGAAGCAGTTCATCTCCGAGCATTGTCAGGTAATTTTCACTGATAACTGTACCGTCAAAGAAATAGGGGCCTATGATCCGGTCTTTCTACAAACCACACCAAACCATGATGCGATCAGCACCTTGCTCCTTACTGTCAATGTATCAGTGAGGGTTACTGTCAGACTAAAAACGCAGTTTATGTCGGTTAACTTCTCCATTTACATAAAAATTAGCTTCGTCCGAAAACATAACTTTAAACAAAAAATGTGGGTCTTCCTCCAACTTTGTTAAAAACCAATAGCACATTTCAATATGGCGATCAGGATCGTTTTCTGACATGTGATGTAACAATTGTAACTTATACGGATGAAACTTGTTCTTCTGCAAAATATCCCATACAGTGCTTCGAGGACCGCCCAGTTCCGAGCTGGTACAGCGAATTGATTTTTGGGACTCACTCTAACCTTTGCCAAAACTCCTTCCACAACCGCTTCTGAAGTGCTGGAACGGTCATATCTTTTAGCATCAGCTACACTACCTGTAGCTTTGAACTTTCCTAGCAATCTGTCAACCGTTGTGTGCGACACTGGCTCTCGTTCAGGATGCCTCATATTAAATTCATCTGCAACTCTTCTATTAGAGAATCCTTCTATTCCACAGAGAAGAATAATCTCTACCCACTCTTCAGTGGTCAACATTTTTCAGTCCTGAAACAAGAAAATACAAAATTAATGAAATCCCTATGGTGCGGGACTCTTCGGACATCCTGTAGTTAGAATAAGTGTATTGAGTTGGAGGGGGACTATGTTAAAAAATAAAACGTTCTTACATTGAAGAACAACTGCTGTTGTCATTTTTACCTGGCTTATTGAACAACCCTCGTATATTGCAAATAGATTAGTTACATCATATGTGCACTAAAACAGTGTAAGCATAATTAGCATACGCATAGTTGCCGATACTTCTATCTTACCTTTATTTTTTCTTTCTTTTATATTAGAGCTAGTGTATGTTGTTTAGGATCAGTTTTTCCAGTTATGTGAGCCATCTTACACTTATAGGCATTTGTGAAGAAATGGCTAGCCTAACCTAAGTATTTTATAAAAAGAGTTCTAGTAGGACCAACTGCACTTTCAGAAGTAAGTGAAGAAACGATCATTCCGAAATGCTACAGAATTAGTGTTTACCTTAATTTGGTAAAACCAATGCTTTCGACAATTCTTATAGATAATAGATTATAAATTTGCCAGAGAAATATTCAAAATGGCTGAAGACATTTTTTAAGGCGATACTTTGCTTTAAAAGCAATTCTTCTTATGGTTTTCGATAATGAATTAAGATTGTTCCAAAAATAACCTTCAGATTCCACGACATCCCCGGCTCCTCAGCTTTGCCAATCACTATCAAAGATTTTTGAACATAACTTTGAGAGTCGCATCTCTCCCTCTCCTTAAATAAATTTTCTAATTAGCTCTTTTATCCTTATATAGCGTAATATAAACCAGAAGAGTATCTATTATAGCTACCAGAGTGTTCTTCCTTGAATTTTGCTACCCAATTATCAACAGCTTGACGTGACAAACATTTGTCACGTGGATATCCCTTACAGGAAGTTCTTTGACCCATAAATTTGATAGTACATTCTTCAAGTATGATTGTTGTTTTAAATATCGCGCTGGGCTCATTACCTACATTACATTACATCTGAACTACGGGGCTGTCTCTTGATGCAAATGGAATACTCGTTACTCCTAGTTTGTTTGTTTGTTTTTGACGCTGAGTCTTCTTTGCCCTTATGGGCACTATGGTTATTTTAACATGCCTAGCAAAATTCAACTGAACCTTGTTCCAACCCCCAGTATATATTTTTTGTGCCAAACATCCAGGACCTGTGGCAAGTTCTTAATTCCACCAAAAAACTACTGGTCTTCACCAAGTTTGAACTCGCGTCCTTTAAGTTCAAAGGGAAGCATGCTTAACACTGAATCACGGAAGTTTTGTCCTTGTCATCCTATTTACAATTATATTATAATTGAATACAATATACTAGGCATTTAACTGCCACGCGCATTTTTACATTAATAGCGTGCTATAGCGTAATTATTATTTATAGTACGCACAGTGTATAATTTTTATAATTTGTTTATTAGAGAAATCATATAACAATAAAAATACAGATATTTAAATGCATCTAATAGTATGAAATTACCAGAAAATGGTACTTTTATGGCGCTATTAAACGACAAAATTTTTATCATTGAAAACAATTTTATTATAACTTAAGGCAAATTTCACTGTTACTAATAGTTGAAAAATTAGCAGATGGAACAGTGATAACTAGGGGGCGGAATATATGCAAAGTGCATATATATGCATTTTTTGCATATTTTGTAAATTTTATAATGAAATGCATATTTTTCACAAATT
>JAHWXV010073226.1:0-11524 GCA_024586415.1 Phrixothrix hirtus
CCCCAATACCAATTTGAACTCAAATGTAAAATTAATAGAAATAACTCGAACAAAGTAATGGAAATATTTATTTTAAAACACAGGGGCGTATCAATTAATTAAAAAACATTCCTAAATAAACTAAATTTGCGGAAATAATTCCGTAAATAAGAAGACATTGAATTATTATAAGCGTTAACTAGTTTATGGAAAGGACTTGTTTCACCTGAAGCCTTAGCAACCAACGGATTCTTTTACAGTAAAGAAAGTGATAAAGTTGCATGTCACTGGTGTGAAATAACTTTACAGGTGTGGTGTAGGGGAGATAATCCACTTTTAGAGCACTTTAAATATGCACCTTATTGCCAATTTGCGACATTAAGGTACAACATACAATATAAGACACAACTTAAACGAATATGCCGTCAAATGTCCATGTCCAGAAACAGATGTCAACATACAAGATGTTGTTACTTAAAGTTTCGAATAAAAGAAATTTGAATACGTTTAAATTGAATCTAAAACAGCGCCATTTGAGCGAAAAATTAAAATTGTTTCGTAGAAAGCTGTTAATTTTAAGATTTAGGATAGAAATTTACGGTGTTTGTAAAAGTTTCAATGCAATGAATATTATTTAAAACAATAAATATAAAAATCTCTTGATTATTATTTTTTCTTTTTACCTTTACTTCAAAAAGTATAGAGAGGGTTTGGAAATCAAGCTGTTTATTTATGCCTAGTTAGCGAAAGGGGTCGCTTATTAACACGCTGCCTTTTCAAGCTCGTCTGCCTGGATATCAGTATTGCGGTCCAGGTACTAAATTAGAAAACCGCCTCGCTCATGGAGAGCCGGGTATAAATCCGTTAGACACCGCCTGTAAACAGCACGATATAAGTTACAGCCTAAGCAACGATCTAAGCGAAAGACATAAGGCGGATCGTATTTTAGAGGACAGGGCTTGGCGAAGACTCAAAGCAAAAGACGCCTCGTTTGGAGAAAAAGCATCTACGCTAGCTGTAGGCACCGCCATGAAAACGAAAAGACAATTTGGGATGGGTTGCTTGGTACGCAACAAGACGCAGAAATGTTGCAACGAGACGGAGCTATTTCAAAGAAGAAAAGAGAAAGCGAATGTTTTAACAAACATGTCCTTGAGAAGATCAAAAATTCGGCAAAACATATTATTGGAGGTTGGGCCGGAGGCAGTTTAATAAAGCCGGTCTTATCTACCGCTCGTATGGCCTTAAAAGCTATCGGAGGTCGAAAAAATGTTAAAGTTCCCCGCACAATACCGCTACCTATAACTGGCGAGTTTCTTCCACTCTTGATACCTCTATTTGCGCGCTTATTTGCTACGGGGGTGTTGGCAGGCGGTGCTAGTGGTATTACTAAGGCAGTTAATGACGCCAAATCTGCAAAAAACCTCCAGGGGGAAACTGAAAGACATAATCGAGTTATGGACGCGGCTGCTATTAGAAAGAAAGGTAGCGGAGTTTATTTAAGACCTTATAAGAGTGGCGGCGCTCTATTTCTAACCTCTCGTCTACCGCCACGTAATTCAAAAAACTCCTAAAGTGCCCCGACGAGCGCTGACAGATGTGGATTTAAAAAAGGACGCAAAAAATATTGCCTGCTTCAGAGGCGTACTTATGCGAAATAATTTACCTAAGAAGACGTGGACTCGTAAATGCGCAATAATTAATTTGGACGGTCAAGAGAGGCTTGGAACTCACTGGACTTGCTACAAGAAGAATAAGGAAGAATAAGAACAACGTTTTCTATTATAATAGCTTTGGTGAGCTTGGACCCCCTCAAGAAGTGCTAGACTATTTTTGGGACTGTAAAATTCATTATAATTATGAGCGCAAGCAAGACTTTAACACGGTAGTTTGCGGCAATTTATGTTTAAATGTTGTATATAAGTAAATGTTGTGGATTGATATTCATTAGTCAGCAGCATCATGGCAAGAACGTTCAGTATAACATGCACGAGTAACAAAGCTGTATCGCCAATTTATCTATGTGGGAAGTAGACAATTGTTACACATACGTATTAGGGTTGATTGGTTTTCACGGCACAAACTCAATATGAAGTATTACCAAAAAAAACAATAAATTTCACTTCATTGATGGAAAGACAAACGAAAGAACAATTGAGATCCCGCACAGTGCATACGCAATTGACGATATAAGCGAATATATAAACCATAGTCTTTTGAAATTGTTTAAGACGAATGTGAACTGATTTCATGTAACAGTGTATTCAAACACTTACAAGTGCGGGTTGAAGTGTGCGTACGACATTGATTTTGAAAAACCTCAAAGTATCGGCCATTGCTAGGCTTCAAATCTGAACTATTAAAAGCGAACATACTTCACGCTTCTTCAGAAGTCGTCCTAATATCAAAGCACACGCATGTTAATGTAGAGTGTGATATTATAAAAGGAGCGTATAGAAACGGCGAACTAGTACACATTATATACGAATTTGGCATCTTTGGCATAGAACCAGGTCAGAGTATCAATCTTAAACCTGTCAATCCGCCATTTTTGGAAATTAACACTGAGACTATAAGAAAAATTTCCATCGATCTGGTAGACCGGTTGGGTCGACCTATTGACTTTGGCAATGAGCCATTCTCGGTGTGCTTAGAGCTGCGCAAGTTTGAACTGAGGAAGGATGGGGCTCAGATTTAGGAGTCAATCACCCAGTTCCCAGCAGTATCAGCCTAGAACCTTTGTTTTGATGTTAACGAATACGACCGCAGTGCAGACGATGACTATAAAAGAAATAGCTCAAATCTATGCGTAAATAGTTGGAAATCTGCTTTTGATAGAGAGAGACGCCGTTCGAAAAGTTGATATCACCTGCTAAAAAACAATTTCTAAGATCTATTGGAGTTAGAACAAGATAAAAATGTCGCAACTTAATGTCTTCAAGAGATAACCTTACGATGATGACATTGTTAAGGAAGAACTGCATACTTATTATCCCTACGGCTCTAGAACATGTTAATATTCAAACGAAATCAGAATTTTAATTCAAAATCAAGAACTAATAACGAATACGCACAATAGTTATATCTATATTAGCGGATCGTCAAAAGAAGGCAAACTACCGGATGCTGAAAATAAGGAGTACGAGTTTACGAAAAACCTTCCATGGTTCTTGTTCAACGAAATAAGCTATAAATTGGGCGCAAAAAGGATCGATTCCTGCGAAATTCCCGGAATTATGAGTGCCATCAAAGGTTATGCATCTTATACGTCTGACGATCTGAACATTTTAAATTTAACCGGATGGATAGTCTAAAATACTGTAAATAACTATTTTCAATGTGATCCACTTGAGAAGCGCTTCGTTGCCTGCATACCTTTAAAACACATACTAGGGTTTTGCGAGATGTACGAAAAACCGATTATTAACATGCGTCAAGAGCTGGTCCTAATAACGGTTAGAACTTATAAAAATTGTTATGAAGATGCTGCAGACGTAACAATAACTGTGAAAGAAATTAGTTGGATAATGCCTCATTTAACACTTAGCGATCAAGCCAAACTCAATTTATACAAGTCCCTCAATAAAAACCCGAAAATTTCTTTACCTTTTCGTCGCTGGGAGATTTAAAAGATACCTGCAATTAAAAACGCTAAAATGGATATTTGGCCAATAAAAACGTCTATTAATTTTGAAAAACCGCTTTGAGTGCTGATTGGCTTTCAAAAGATCAGAAAAACATCAAAGACGTAGATGCATCAAAATTTAAACACTTGAAAATCACACATATGAATTCAGAAAAATACCCATACGAACATATGCAACTGGACTTTGAAAACAACAATTATGCTCAAGCATATATTAACTACGCAAACTTTCAACGTGGCTATTATGAAAGAGAGAGAGAGAGAAGTTCTCCTCTATTCAACTACAAACAGTTCAAGGATTGTCCTGTATCCGTAATCGATTGTTCCAAGCAAAATGGAAATTTTAAGAACTACACCGTCGACATTAAGTTAGATGTGGAGACGTTGGGAAGCTTTCCGCAAGATGCAGTCGCCTATTCTCTGATATTGCACGATACTATTATTAAATATGATCCTATTACTGCAGAAGTTAAAAAAATATAAACTTATAATTAGTTTAAAATAGAATATATTATTTGTATTTTATTTTAAAAATAGAATGTAATTATTATTTCTATAAAACATGTTATGTGTACTGTGTGTTTTATTATTAGGTATAAAAGCGGCGGTTACAAATACTTTGAGGTTAGTATGTAATTTGGTAACTTTCCGACATGAAATTGGTAAAGCAAAAGTGCTCTCTGTGCGTATCTAACTTTGATGACGTAGATGAGAAAAGCGGTATCAAAGGTGGTAAACATGGGAAGTTGTTGAGTGACAGTATGCGCTGCATCAAATACGGTCCTTCGAATGGTGGGAAAACGAGTGTCATGACGATGCTTATCAACGCGAACGGTTTAAAATCTAAAAATATCTACATTTTCTCAAAATCGTTTCATCAACTTAAATACCAATTTCTAGAACAAGTATTAGAACTGATAAAAGGTGCTTAATGAAAACGAGGGGTGCTAAGGCCAATTCGGTATTTATTTTCGATGACATCACCTGCTCTAAACAAGATAACATTCGGGCGTATTTTAGCATAGACAGACATATTACGATAGACTGTTTCTATCTCTGTCAGACATATACAAAAATTCCAAAGCATTTAGTTCGTGATAATGCCAACATGTCAGTACTATTTAAGCAAGACGATCTAAATTTAAAGCACGTTTATGAGGATCATGTTGGGACTGATATGCCTTACGACGAATTTAGAGAAATCTGTTCAAAGTTCTGGCATAAATATTTCGACATTAAAGCTGGCAGATATAAAAAAGGTTTCAATCAGTATATAATCAACAACTAAAGTAAAAAATGTTTTAATCGTGTATACAGCTTTTTCGTGACTACCTGTTTAGTTGTACAACACATCTGTTAAAAGCTGTTCAAAAAATCTGTCCAAAAAGCTGTTTCGATGCTGTTATCAAGAGCTAAGCAATAAATATGGATGCAAAAGAGAAAAAGTTAAAACGTAAAATTATTGAAGGTCATGCTGCCATAAAACGAAAATATCAAGCATTACAGCGAGGAGAACTAAACACCGAGACACTTATAGAGAAGACTTATAAACCTATTATAAAGCCTCTTACGGAAATTGCTTCTAAAATTAAACCAACTTCCACTAATAATACGGTTGCGGTTAGCGAAATTTTGGGATGAAGGTAAAGTTAAAAAAGAAGAGAATAATGTCACTACTCAAACTTTGAAGTCGTCACGAATACCAAAGTTTTTGTTTCAGCCAAATTATTCCTCACCTCGCAGGATAGCTATACCTAAACAGAGAATTAGATCTGCGCCTAACAATGAGGTTAGGTTTCTTTCCGAAGTGCCAATAGGAACTATAGATCCTAATGACAATGCTGATGAGATTCTGCCCAACCACATCAATTATCATCTGCAGCATTAAGAAGAAGAACCGGAGACGAGTCAACAGATACATCGATGTTGTTATCCATGCTGGAAGACGCTGGTTCTACTGAGGCCTTCGAGAAGTGTGCACCACTCCCGCGCTACTATGTTGAACTTATGATTAGAGATACCGAAAACATGACTGATACAACGTACGGCATTACGTATAATGTTGACAATGATAAATGACTAATTGGTAAAGATGCTGTTGAAATTGTAGGCAACAATCTAATTATTAAAGGACACAAATATGAAGGCACGCCTGGCTTATATGAATTGTTGATTATGAAGAAACCGAATTTTTCGCAAGTTAGACAAGCCGATAGAGCCAACCCTAGAAAAATAATATTAAGTACAAATGTTATGAGACGCAATTTTACCCCCACCGGTCAAATTAAGGGAAATAAGTCTCACAAGTATGTAAATGTAATTAAACCTATATTGGATGAAGGTGAAAGACAAGAAATGTCGGCCACTGCAGCAGCACACAGAGAAAAAAAAACGCATAAAAGTCTAGACGGTTAACTCTTCAAAGAAGTATATCCTAGCAGAAATCCACCAGAGTACAACTATTGGGACAGCGTTCACGAATTACTCGACAAAATACAGCTTCTTTGGGCCGAAAAACTTGTAGGTCGTACCGGTCACGATAACGAAATAATCGCAATTTTAGAAGAGCTAGACGAGGCTGGGGTTACATATACATGCCTACAAATAACAACTTTTTACGTGTAGGTCATCAATAAGCTTTAAAAATTTGTCAAAGTAATAATGTATAAACAACAAATCGTAAAGGAGCTGCATAAACCTTCTAGGAGAAACTATCCTCGAAGACGATCAATAATTAGGGGGCTAGATGAGTCATGGCAGGCAGATTTAGGCGAATTTATACCTTACGCCAAACAAAATAGAGGTTATAAATACATTTTAGTGGCCGTTGATTGTTATTCGAAATTTTTATGGACTCGTCAGTTAAAATCAAAAACCGATTTAGCTATGGCTTCAATTTTTAAAAATGATTCGCGCATTCCTCAAAATTTGCAGACTGATAACGGTAAAGAGTTTTATAATGATAAATTTGCAAAGTTAATGAAGGCCTAAAACATCAATCATTATTCAACGTATTCGACGAAGAAAGCTGAAATGGCGGAACGAGTTATTAGAACTATTAAGTAAGATTTGTACAAGACTTTTAGTTTTCTGGGTAAATATCGTTGGATCGATATGTTAAATGACGTCACTAAAAACTATAATAATCTTAGACATCGAATTATTGGAATGAAACCTGGTGACGTCACTTCTGGCACGAGACTCGATCACGTCTACAATCGTTTGAAGATATTCGGCAAACATCGTTACAAAGTTGGTGACGTAGTACGAATTAGTAGATTCACAGGAGTATTTGAAAAAGAATTTACGCCCAATTAGTCCAACAAGCTGTTTAAAATTGCTAAAATTCAAATTACCAACCCCGTTACCTATAAACTTGTCCACATGCAAAATCAACCTATCCTTGGTGATTTATACGAACAGGAACTCCAGAAGACTGCTCATGATGACGTCTACCTACTTGAAAAGGTGCTGAAAGGCAAAGAAAAGAAGGTGTACATCAAATGGCTTGGATTCTAAGACCCACTTGGGAAGATGCTTCTGTTTTACTTAAATAGTTCTTAAGTTTGATCTTTATAATAGTTAAATAAAATAAAAGAAAATAAATACAAAACGAAGTTTTACTTTTCAAGCATAATACAATAATAATAAAAATAATAGTAATAATAATATATGCTGTTGTAATTAATTAATTGCGGAGAAACTGGGATAATGATGATGATGACGGTGGTGGTTGCGACACCGACGGGGAGTTGAGGGTGATGCTAGCGATGAGGCAAAGAGAGAGAGAGGTGATAATGCCTCTTTTGAATCCTAAGGAAGAAGAAACAGACATTTTAAAATTAAACATTTTCTTCCTTACACATACTTACGAAGAAGAATAAATTGTTTTTTCCTTTGATTTACCAACAGCAGCATGATGAGATGGCGTTGTCATCTGTCTATATACTACTACTTTTACCGCTACCAATTGCAAGATGAAGCTAAAGATAGATACGATAGTGCCCATGTGGCAGGGCATCGGTGTTATTATCGAGTAAATATCACTTGTCATCGAAATAACTTAGCCCAACTTTCGATTGTTCAATGCTGTACACGTTGTGCGCATACAACCTGATTGTTGTTTGCGTTATTTCTTTCGCTCTACGTGATTTTAAACAGGCAACGTAGTCTTCGAAAGTAATTTTATTTTTTACAACTCTGTATTTCAGTCCTTTTGACTTCTTCACACATTTCCCGTTTGCGCTTTTACATGCATACAATTTGGCCCGAAGTCCAACGAAATGAGTCATTAGCGTAGCGTTTAATTCGTCCATCATCAGACCTGGCATCTTTTTTTAACTAAAGTAATGACCCATTCGTTTTCTTTCGGAGTCAATGGTATCAAACATATGTACGTCAGACGCAATTACGTCCTTATATACATCACATTTAAGTTTCATTAAATTTATTAAGCATGTATGAATAATGAAAATCGTACACACAAACTTTTAATATATCTAAAATGGCCATGCCAAAGTATAAAGGCTTATTGAAGACGAGTTCGCTTTAATACATTTCAATTTCCATTAGATTTTCATCAAATATTGTTCTACTGGAGAAATTGGAACTCGCAATTAGATTTTTTGCTCCATACCTACCCTCCCATTGCCTAATTAACCTAATAATTCTGTGCTTCCGAATACTTTCCATTGGCTTGGCAAACACGGCATTATTGGTTAATTTATAGGTATTCTTAACGAAATTACTTGTTGGTTGAGCACGTAATTGAGTATTTAGTTCAATGTAGGGTTTCAACCTCGCGAATTACCGAAAACTTAGTATTCTATGAATTTTATTTAGAACAAGTCCATTTGAGAGCGCTTGATTTAGATTACGGTAGTGAATAATATATTTTGTTTGAGTTTCAGAATTTTTGAATTTAACGGTTTAAAATGTTCACAACAATACGGTAAATCACTATGACGATCATGAAAATGTTGCGGATACTCCAAGTCCACTTCTAAAATATAGCCTGTCTCTGAATCATGGGGGATATCTAAAACTTTAAAATTAATCAACTTTTCTGCCCATCGAAAGTTTCCATAAGATAAGAGCTGCATCATCGCCTAACCGTACATATTTGATTCATTTTACTTATTGTAAAATTGTTCGATTGATGGTAGGCAGGTATGGGCTAGTTTTTCTATTGAATCAATGTAATTGTACGGGAAGAGGCCCTTACGAGTGAGTAATTTAAAAGAATCATCGTCCGAATGACTAAATTCCGCTTTTATGTGTTTGAGGTCTTTCGACTGCAAAATAAAGACTACTTCATAGAGGGAGGCGTTCATAAAACGGACGGTATCTATAAATCTAACCTTTATATCGGTTGCGTCATCTATTAGCGTAAAGGAAATATTTTTTTCTTGGTTTATCGGTAATAGGCTTACCCGCTCTACTTTGGAAATGTCTCAAATTAAACAATGATCATCGTAACCGCTTAGATTATGGAATACAACGGGTATAATACATTTTTTCTTAGAATTTAAATTACAATTAGAGTGCGCAAAGCCTTGAAATTCGCCAGTAAAATGATCGTTAACTCGAACAATTTTATCTTGTGTTGTTATTAAACATTCAATTTGAAACATCGTTGGCAATAGATTTAAGACATTCTGCAAACCATTTTGTTACATCTGGAGCGCGATATGAATCGTAAAAGGATAGATTATCATCATAGCTACACTTTAAATACATTCCTGCACTGAACGCGTCATGTTTTTGATGCTTGACAGTTTTTGACTGTTATAGGGGGCGGAGCGGCGAAAGGTGTTCATTATTTAATGGTTTTAATACGGACTCAAAGTCGCAATAGAGTATGTAGGGCATTTGCTGTTGATTAGAGAAATTTTTGAATTGCACAAAGTCATATGTAGGAAAGGATATTTTGCATTTATTCATTTTTTCACAATACACCGTATGCTCTTCTAATTTATTTTCGCTAGTGAAATAATTTAGAAGCGATCAGATAAATACATTTTATGATGATGTTTACTTGTTTGTGAAGACAAAAGGCGCGACATGTTCTTTATTTAGCAATAATTATAGCGGATATCGACTTAATTTTCTTTTTCTTCTTCGTTACCGTCCGCTTCGTAATCGTTTAATTTTGGAAAATGCACGTTTTGAATGAGTAATAAGTTTACATGTTGCGCCCGCTTCTCGGATGTTAGACGGCTAGGAACATCGGTATATTTTTCATGTTCATTTGCCTCTAAAATATAAACGTTTACCGAAATGTTATTTAGCTTATCGAATTATGAGATTTGCTCTAGTTTGACCGGCAGCTCAATACCACTCATGTTTAATGCCGTTGACCAATTTGGGTAAGCGGACGTTCTATTAGGATGTTTGCTGGTTGGGAACAAAGCTGCCATAATAGACTATGCAAAACAAACAGTCAATATTTTGAACATTTATGCAGGCTTTTCTATTAGCTCTAGATTCCGGAAGTCCGATGTAGGATGAACCGCCGTTACCGAACTCCATTTTGTTTATATTGATTTCTAACGCAAGAATCTGCTGGAGAGCTCAATTACTATGCTAAAACTGCGCGTCTTCAACCTTATTCAGAGCGGCGAATCATTCTCTAAAATCCGTACTAGCGTCATTTAAAACATTTTTGGTCTTGAATGCTTTATTTCCTCGATTACCTCGTTATTTACGCTGTACCGCACGAATTCGCCGCTGAAACAGGTGTACACCTTTATCATGGGCATTTTCTTTAAAATATTTCGAACGCGCGCTTGAAACAAAAGTAAACATCGTCGAGAAATTCAACTATATCAATGTGATTTAAATTTAGAATTACGCCCGATCGGATACGGGATCGAAAACAGGAGCTAAGATCTTGCCAACGCACAAAATCACTACGTTTAAGTCTTTTTAGACTTTTATCGACGACGACTGCCGCCTGTTTTTCTAAGCGTGCGCAGAACGAAAGCTATTTGATAAGCAATTGGTAGTGTTTTAGTTGGGCTAAATCTGCTTGAAGTTTTCGCTGAGAATCGATACTTAGCGTAGTTTTTCTGACTACTTTCGTTATAAGTCCGATTTTCATTTTAGTATGTTTAAGCAAATGTCTGCCTCACGCTGCGAAAAGGTGTTGGGATCGCTTAAGATGTTAAGTGCATGCTTAAGATTTGTTAAGATATCCTCACTTATTTTGTAATGCAGCTCTCGTTATTCATTTTGAAATTAGTAGCGGTAAAAGTAGTAGTATACAGAAGAAGAAGATCGTGGTGGTGTTGATGCTGCTGCTAGTAAACGTAGATGTTCTAAACAATTTCAAACAGCAGGATGGGTTGCTTTCGTTTGACGTCTGTGTACACTGTCTTGTATATGAGACTGTATTTTCCCACCTCGGAGCCTTCTAAACTAGACTTTATGGTTGTCGTCACCCTCTTCGATAAGAATGTTTGAAATTCTTTAAATTCAACGAGGATACACTCTCCGTAACGCCCATTAACTACCTTTAACATTAGAATTGGGAAAAGCACGTCCTTTTGCAGTTGATTTAGTTTAAATAATGGCAGCTCCTAAATTATTTATTTCATTTAGATTCATGCTACAAGAAATTTACAAAAGAATAATTAAAAAACACAATGTTTTTACTTTATTTACTTGTAATAGTAATATATGTCTGCTGATGCGAGGAATGTATATATATTTGACAAGTATTTTAATACATATTAAAAATTTTCTGCTCTAACCAACTGAGATACCGACGCCTATAGACTTGATAGCAGAAAATCTCTTAAAATAATTATCTCAAATAGATAAATTCAAAAAGTTAACTTGATATATACTTGAAATATATATATATATATATATATATATATATATATATATATATAA
>JAHWXV010073239.1:0-12290 GCA_024586415.1 Phrixothrix hirtus
GGAGGACTGAATAAACGATGAACTCTGGGTTAACGGTGTACCAAGTTTTTATTAACTTCTAGCACCTTCTTCCTGAATGTTTGTGACCTGAATAAAGCACTAGCACCGCCCACTCGCGGCTTCCCAACTAGGTGGGTTGATGTGTTTGCGGGCTTGCCGGTACGCGCACGTACCGACTACAGAATACCCTCAAATATTGCATAGGGTTCCAAACCGGTTTACGCCCACCCCACCATTGTATCCCCTTTCTCAAACCGCCGCTATTTTAGTATAAAAGGAGGAACGAAAACCAGAATTACCAGTTAGAATGGAGTGCGGGTTGTGCAGCCGACAAATACGGTTGTATTGTAGCTGTTTCTCCTACTGTTAATTGTGTGCTGTACCTTAGGCCCCTTCTACTTATGTAGCGGTGGGTCGGGTATAGTACACTAATTATCTTCGTTCTTTTGTGTTACCTTACAGCAATATAGTACGATGGCAAGTAGCAGCAAGAGTTCAAGTGCCGTTTTGGACGATACCACGCGCGATGCTTTGATCGGGTACCTGGAATGGGTGGACGATATTAAGCCTACTAAGTCAAGCAAGCCGTCTGACGAGGTGATTCGTCATCTCCCAGACCATAAACTGAAGCTGGCCAAAAAGTACCCCGAAGTAGCAGGCAACGATGGCGAGAAGCTGCTGTGCAAGTACGCGGAAAAGAACTCGGCGGCCAATACCGTAATGCAACTGTTGGAATCAGAAACGGATTACTCCTCCGAGGGTGGCGACGAAGAAGGCCTCCAGCAAGTAAGCAGGAAAAGAAAATCTCCGGCAAAGAATAGTGAAAAACCCACGCCTTAACTCAAGGTATCAAACAGATACCAAGCCTCGCCGGCGCCCGCTGCACCCAAGGGAGCGAACATCCCTCCTATGGTACTCCGGCAGCGGGAAAAATAGATACAAGTTTCCAAGGACATCCTAAGTAAGGGCCTAAAATATAACAACGAAAAGGCGGAAAAACTGGGACTCAGGACCTACCCTGAAACAGTTGATGACTACAGACGCATCATCAAGTACCTGAAGGAGACTAGCCTCGACTTCCACGCTTATCTCCTGCAGGAGGAGAGCCACTAAGGGTCATCCTGAGAGATGTCCCAACTTTCATCAAAGAAGAAGACCTCCTACAAGAACTGAGGGATATGAAGCTCCCGGTGCTCTCGGTGCGCCGGATGCGCAAGGGAGCGGAAAAAGTTCCAATGCCCCTGGTATACACAGAATTCGAAAAGACACCGGAAGGCAAAGAAATTTTCAACATCGAGTCTGTATTCGGCCTTGCAATAACCGTGGATACGCCGAAATATAAAAAGAACACGATGCAGTGCCACAGATGCCAAAAATACGGGCACACCCAAAGAATGTGCAGTGCATCGCCAGCCTGTGTAAAGTGCGGTCAAGGACACGCAAGCGTGGACTGCGAGAAATCGCGCGAAACACCTGCGAAATGAGTAAATTGCAGAACCAGGCACACGGCGAACTACAGGGGATGCCCGGAGTTCCCAAAACTACTATCGGTCACAACAACGACAACCAGACCCACCGCGGTTCGCGCGGGTGTCTCATACACCTACGCGGTAAAAAACAACAGCGAACCACCCAATGCCAACGAGAAACATACCCACATTAGGCTCAGTACAGAAAAAATACTCCAGGTGGGAAAAATAATAGAATCCACCAAAAACGCCGTCACGTTTGCCGGGGGAATGGCAAAAATACTAAGCTGCTTACCTGAAATTCTGGAGATTTGCGGGCATTAAGTAAAAGTAAGTTGCTACAGAAGCAGAAAGTCACACCACCCCCCTAGGAAAAAAGAAAAACGCGACGGAGGTATGGAAGAAATTCCGGTACTCCAATAACATAGAAAACAAAAAAAAATAACTAGTTGTGCTCCAGCAGTGATCCTGACCACTTGGGAATTCAGAATTATCTACGAAGCCTTCAGGGAACTTCTAGAACATCCTAGTATAGTGCCTGTGGTTCCAGAGATCTTCGAGTGTTCCAACAAGTAGATTAGTGCATCGCCAGTGCTCAGCCCAGCTCCTGTAAATCTACGCAGCACAAACTGAGTACGTTTGCTTACATTCCTTCCTATCGGGACCTAGTAAATCTAGTACATTTGAATATTTATCTAACATTCCGAAATTAGTTAAATTATCGGACTACGTAAATAAATATTAGCTTCGTTAGTGTTTCACCATAACTATAATATTCCAAAATTAAGTTTAGTCGTAAATTAATTATCGGACTAGAGGGTAGTTAATTTGTGTACATTCATTTAGGCATCGATAAGTTATTGGATTGATCTAGCTATCGTTGAATATAAGACAGATGGTGCCAGCTTAGGACTGTACGACTATTATCCCCGTCCGTTAACATTAATTAGATTCTCATAGACACTACTTCGTAACATTAAGCAACTTCCGCGAGATTTTGATTATCGTGTGAGTAAAGGTCAATGACCTATCTGGCATACTGAACATTCGTGTACATATCCTTTATTTTGTTTAGTATTGACTATCCCACATTAGTGTTAAGCAGACGACGAGATTTTGATTATCGTGTCAGTAAAGGTCAATGACCTATCCTAAAATACTGAACATTTTTGTGTATATATTTCTAACCGTAGCATAGAGTGTGTTGATTAATAAATTAGTGACAAAGTGCGGGTCGCGTAGTGGGCATCGGCGCAGTAGGGGCTGCCCTCATTCAATAATAAGCCTCGCTGTCACCGCCAGAGAGAATACTTCAACACCTGGATAGATAGATAGCGGAGGGGTCGTGTTCGCGTTAGACTCGTACGAATTATATTTTCTTTTATATACTGGGGTAACACCCATGTAACATCAAATTTCTTGTTTTAAAACCGAAAATTTGTAATATGTCGGGCAGGGCATTGAGTATTGCCTAAATGCCCTCGGCAAACGTGTTTGCGCCCCGCATCACTTGAAGGGCGACGCTAGCCGCCGGAGCACTTTCGAGGAATCGAGTTTAAACTGAGCATGACCCGCATCCTCACTCGCGTCGCGTTGGTTCTTCCTGCTTCTGTCTCTATCGGTATCGTGTGTCACCTTGGCGTCCTTTAGAGATTCCGACTTCCTCATCGCCGCGTAGCTCACTCCCGGCACCCTTACACGTGCGGAAGCACCGGGAACTTGTCTACTTGCACGCAGAAACCGCGGGCAACTTCTGTAGCTCGCGCTGTGCTGTTTATCGCAGTTAGCACACCTGGCGGACGTCTCTCTGGACTTCGAGCACTGCCTAGAGAGATGATTTTCGCTGCACTTTAGACACCTCAGCTCCGTATAGTAGTTCCACTGCGAGTTTCCGTGCTTCTGGCACCGATGGCACTGGTTCATGCTTCTACGATGCCTCGGTGACTCGACCATTACGAGTAGGTGTAACACCGCCCTTTACTAGTGGATGGCCTTGCCCTCCGTCATGTTTTCCAACTCAAGGAAGTTAAGTGACATTGGAGCTTTGTCAGTTTTCCGGCACATCCTGCGCACAGAGGTTACTGGGTACTGTTGCCTCAGAAGATCTTCCAGGATCTCCTGATTTGAGATGTCTTCCGGTAGTCCCCACAGGACTACCTTCAGCACATTCTGCCTATGCAGCTCGTGGGTGTGGAAGGGTATCTTGGAATCACGTAGGTATTGTGTGATTCCGTCGTGATCCCCTTCGGTCGCTGGCTGCGTTGATGTGCCCAATGCCACGTTCTTCGCACTGGAAATGTTGATATCTTTCTTTGTGAGATCGCTCACAACGGATGTCCATCTCACTTTACGTCCGATGACGATGGTCGGGGCTTTCTCGATATTACTAGGGATCTGAGTGGACTTCTGGGTCAGCTCGTAGATGGTGGGTAGCTCTTCCAGCTGTGTTATTGTGTCGTCTGCTACCGCAGTTACCTGGATCACTTCGTAGCAGTTTGTAACTTCGGGAGCTAGTGCTGCCTGTTTAGGTTCAGGGCATTCACTAGCTTTCTTAGGCTTCCGCTTCCGCTTGCTAGAAGCCTTCGGCGCCGACGTCGGAGGAAATTGGTAAAGTAAGATGTTGGGGTTGTTGCTCCTCGTCCGAGGACTAAACTTCACTGGCGAGGATGCTCTGCGCGGATTGGATAGCATCCTGATGATGATAACAGCCGCTACGAGGTTACTTGTCGCACAGCTGGATGGTGCGGCTTCAAGTCGTTCTATGAATGAGCGTCTGCCGTCTGGCGGATACTACGATATGTAGTATTCCGCCTCGTCGAAATTGCCTTGTTTGATGGCATTCTGGATCTTGAATACAAGATTAAAAATTCGCTGGATGGCCGCGAGTTCGTTCGTCGCCATCTTTGTAATCGCAAGCACACTAGTGTAACATACTTAAAGCCGCAAGAGTATTTGTACTGCACCCGACCCACCACTACAATAAGTAGAAGGGTCCTAAGGTACAGCACAAGAGCACACAGAAAGCGAAGAAATACAACTGCCAACGAACACGTCTGTACTCGATGACAGCTGTAGGTGCACTGAAGACTGAATGACGCTTGGCGCGTCTGTTAAATATGTACGGGACGGTGTGCTGCGGGGGGAAGTATTTGATATCTAACTGTTCCCAATTACCCGCCGTTCTCAATTACCCCACTTTCCCATACTAGGAGAAGAGTAAGTTGTAGAGCGACAATATCCAAACTTTCCAGTGCTAGAATTCTAATTTTAGTAAGTGGCCAACATTAACCTGCTTACCTGCCATGATACCTTGAAAATACATTAGCACGACTTAGAAAGAAAGGGAAAAAAATAAATACGAAGGATTAGTCAAACGTGCTAAATATAGATTTTACGACTATTAGGGGTACATCCGCTAGAAAGCGATATGCAATTTAAAACAGAAAATAACAGAGTAGAGGAGTATGGTGTAAAGGTGGAAATATTCAAACTTTCGATATCTAAAGATTTATTTATTATGTTCTTTCTATGCTATTACTGCATACTTACCCACGATCATGTTTTATAGAATGAAGAGGAAAATGGTAGACATATTAATTAACAATATTTTTCTGGTTTATCATCCCAGACTTAAGGCCCTACCATCTAACAAAACAATTTCTAAGGTTTCCCTAACCAATTAATAGGAGAGAAACATCGTGTTACCTAACTGGAAACACTTGTTACGGTTGTTATATAATTAATATGATTAATTGCAGGAATTTATTGCAACGCCCTGTATGTACATTGGTAATTTTTAATTTAGTTCCAATTTATTTTTGCTTAATTTAATAATCCAACAAATTATGGTGTGCGGTGTACATTTGTTTGTTGATTGCAACAATTGAATAATCACGGAGAACGAAATCATTAATTTATTAGTTGTGATCTTTAAATAAGTAAATTTATATAAATACTATCGTATCTAACAGCACCAGACAGTTGTGCTTGAAAGAGCTTCGCAAGCAGACGTGTTGAGAGCAGGTTCATTCGAGTGCGCGAGTTGTAGCTTAGGCCCCTTACTCATTGAGTAGGTGGGTCGGGTGCAACAAACCTAATCAATTGTCAAGTGAAGTGTAGTGCGATGAACAGCGATCTACTGAAAGCCCCAAAGCTAGTTCTATCAAAAACGGAACAACCCAAATCGAACTATGGAAAGAAAGAACTAATATTGATCGAGATAAACAAAATCAAGGAATGTTTACTAAAAGGTGAAAGCGACTTCCAAAAACTGCAGGACAAGTTATCTAAGTTGGATGACAATGAATGCTTCCGAGAGAAACACGCGAAGAGAAAAAAGGTCGAAGTAAGAAAAGTATACGAAGACCAGGGAACACCCCAACAAGCCAGTGCTCCAATATTACATTATGATAACGATTAATAAATGGACGACTTTCCGGAACTCATCATTCCTCCGAAGACCACTCAATCGATTCAAGCTCTTCTGGTTGTACCTAAGAAGCCTAGGCTACCCCCACCGATTGTCATCCGAAATAAGGAGAATTACAAGCAAATCAAGGAAGTGGCACAAGATAATAGTGTGGAAATTAGTAAAGCCCTTAATCACCAGGAGGGAATCAAAGTATTTACCAACAGCCCAGAAAACTTCATTAAGTTTGGGAAAATAATTGATAGGACGGAGGAGCCCTACCACACGTATCAACTCCCGGACGAGAATGATTTAAAAATTGTCCTTAGAGGAATACCGAAATCGATTGCCATAGAAGACGTCGAAAATGACCTAAAAGAAAAAGGTTTACCGTTCAACTCGGTCCACAGGATGGGTAACAAATACAAGAAATTCCCATTGGTTTTGATTAATACGGTCAAGACGGATCTAGGCAAACAGATCTTTTAATTAAAAGATGTAATGTACATTCGCATTACCACCGAATCCAAGCGACGGCCTACCAGCCAATCACAGTGTTTCCGTTGCCAATTGTTCGGCCATGTGGCATATAGATGTTCGGCAACCTATCACTGCGTCAAGTGCGTAGAGAAGCACCCTTCCTTTACGTGTAAAAAATCAAGAGACACACCAACCAAGTGCTCAAACTACGGCGGAGACCATCCGGCAACTAATAGATCATGTCCCAAAAATCCCGAAATCATTAAAGCTAAACTAAAACAAGTTAAAGTTAGACAAATACAAAAAACAGAAGTCCAACAAGGGATGGCATATGCCGTGATGGCTAAATCGAAAAATCCGCACCTTACGTCGGAGTATCTTTACGAAATGCTGCCTGCCATTTTAAACAAAGCTGTCAATGGATCTTAAACCGCTAAAAGTAGTAACCTGGAATGTTAACGGGGTGAAGAAACACCGACTTGAACTCGAAGCCTTTCTGAAATCCAACGAGATCTCTTTAGCACTCCTCTCAGAAACTCATTTGAAGTCAGGGGACACCTTCAGAATAGCAGGATATAATACATACTGAAAGGACAGAAGCGGCAGCCAGAAGGTGGTGTAGCAATTCTCGAAAGAACCAACATTTGCGAAACTAAAGCTCCAGACCCACTGTCAAACTATCTTGAAGCGGTGGCCATCATAGCCAAGGTTCTGGGTAAACCAATATACTTCATTTCAGTGTACAACCCTCAATCCAAGGCCCTCATCCAATCAGTCCTAGAAATCCCTCTCAACCTCACTCCGTCCATAACTGCAGGTGACTTCAATGCCAAACACGGTTTATGGGGCTGCAGGATAACAAACGCCAATGGCGGCAAGCTGGCAGCGGCTATTTTGTAAAATAAAACTGAGGCATACGGAACATATGCACAAATATACCTGTGGAGAAGAGGGGGATATTCTGTACTTTTTCATAGCCCAAGGAATTGCCAGTAACGCAGAAGCAACTACGATACACGCCCTCGCGTCAAACCATTTTCCAGTTGTACTGAGAATAGGCGTTCAACCGGCACCCACTAAAGCAGCTCCACTAATTAAAACAAATTGGCAAAAATTCGCCTACCAAATGTCCAATTATGAGCCAACGTCTCAACTAGTCACTCAAGTCGACGTTGAGGCTGCAGTGCATCGTCTAACGAAGACAATCAATTATACTCTGAAAGACTGCCAATCTTAATGCTACCGAAAATGCACTCATTAAAAACAAAAATGAGCCAAGGAAGAAAAGGGCACGTACCAGATACCCACGAGATAGAACAATTTTTACGATTCTACAAAAAAATATCGATATCATGCTGGACGAGAAAAAGAACCGAGACTGGCATGATGTCATTGACGAGGCGGTCAATAACGAAAACCCGCAGTTATGGCGCCTACTAAGAGTGTTAAAAAAGGATAAGGATGCCAATTCTCCGATCTTACACAAAGGGGCGTTGATCTTTGACGAGCAGGCAAGAGCAGAAATCATCGCTGACTTCCTGATGTAATGCAAAATCACGTTACCAATACATGGGTATCTTCATTCATGTATTAAAACGGCAAACAAAAGTGTGTAAGAAGCTCCGATCAACCAATCCATACATACAGATCTGTAGAAAGTAAGAACCATCATCGAAACTATGGGCTCCAAGAAAGCCCCGCCTATGTCCCCACCACATGTCCTGAACGTGCTGACGGATCAACCGCTCCAGGAGCTCAGCAATCTCATGAACAAGGCTCAACATTTAACGAAGTTCTCCTTTTAAAATATCTTCTAAATGTGATTTCTCCCAAATACTAACTTTTACATCTAGTTTATTAAATTAAAATACTAATAACTCATTGTTATTTTAAAACTGAATTTTGTAAGAAGGGTAGTCCGAGCGGAAATTCGGCCGAAAGCTGACATTTGCGTTGTTTCTTTTGGATATTTTTTGGACAAAATTTAATTTATTTTTATTTCAGATGTCAGTAAGAGGTCCCTAATTATGGCAGTGTACTGAAAAAGGCAGGTATTTTCTATTAAATATTTTCTAACGAATTTGTGCCACGTTTAGGTAAGTTTAAATTTTTATTTAGCATCTGTTTTAACGTTGTCGTTATCGATGAGGTTGTGATGACCTAATATTATGCCTGCTCGTGCAACTATTCTGCACCTATTTTGTTGTTTGAATTACATTTTGTGATTTATATTGCGAAGACATAGTCTTAAATATTTGGTGGCATAATTAGCAAGATGTTATGAAAGCTACTAAGATCTTCTGAATATTAAACTTGGTCACAAATTATTCATTATTTGCCATACTACTAACTCTACCAGTTTCATGTTTGCACAGCAAACGTATTAGGAATATATTTCTTTGGTTTCTAAATTGGGGTGAGAAACTTCCAAATTAGTTATTTGGCCTATTCGGCCTAAAAATTTTAAATCTTTTATTAATATTATATACTGTTCACATTTAATGTTATATTCTTGTCTTGTTGCACAATTACTATTATTTAAAATCATCATTTTATATTCAGCACGTCTTTGTAGGCTTCACCTGCAACGCCGTTTAACTTGTCTTTTATCATAGTGATTAGATCAGGGAAACCTCAATTAGAGCTTCACTCAGATTGATGTTTGTCTCACTTTAGTTGTTACCGAATACTGCTGTATTTATCTAACAGCCGACTTCGAAGCCTACTGTACCTACAATCGTCAGATACGTTTGACTTGGGGGACCAGGTTTCATTACTCTACCTATCGAGAACATCACATCTGAAGCCTTGGTGCTTGCTGCTGGGTAACACTCAATGTGATCACATATTCTATTTAACATTAATTACAGGATTTAACATTAATTCTGATTATACTTGACTTTTCAATTGCCGTCAACTACTATATTTTGCTGCTGTGATTATTAAATTGTTATTTGTTACTTGATGTTATTATTGATGATGCAACTACAATTATCTTAGCCTTATTTCCTTTAAAAGCAACTATTTCATTGAGTTCTGGAAAGCATCTTACTTTGTTAATTACTTATAAATAATTGTTGAAGATCTAAAGCTCCCACACACAGTGAGCTGCTACCAGATTTTATCTCTTCGCATTTGCCACCCCTGAGGAAAGTTGAACTTCCGGAGAACCTTCCAAGTGACTTCTATTTATCGAAACTTTTAAATTGCCATCGTAACTAAATAATGTTAACAACGTTTTGTGTAAAAGTTATACGAGGTACGATAATTAAGTAATGAGACTGATTTCTTCTGCAATATGTGGCAATTCTGCAGCTTGCGCAGGCACTCCATCTTTGACCTTGATCTCTAAGCTACTTCTAGTCCAAACGCCACATTGATGCGTCCAATCAGTCGTGAGCTGTTCTGTAATAAGGGAACGCGGTTTTTGTCTCTCGTTACAGAAATGGAATCACGATATATTGCGCAACGGTATACCATTTCTTTTTGTGTTACATTGGATGAGAATATGACGACAACTTACGGTAAGCTTCAAAAGGCTTTTGGAAATGAGGTTATGCCAAGAATTCAAGTTTTTCGTTGACATAAAATGTTTTGTGAAGGCAGAACGAATATTGAAGATGAAGACCGCAGTGGACGACCATTAACCTCACGGACTAATATCAACATGGACAGGGTGCGTGAAATCGTACGATCTAATCGAATATTATCCGTTAAAATGATGGCACGAGAACTCAACATCAATCGGGAAAATGTTCGTCAAATACTAATTCAAAATCTGGGTATGAGAAAAATTTGTGTAATGATGGTCCCCAAAAATCGCACATACCAAAAGCGAGAAACACGGAAAAATGTGACAGTCGATTTGTTAGAGCAAGTGGAAATCAATCCAGATTTATTGACCCGTGCTATCACTGGTGATTTTACTAGCACGATCCAGAAACGAACCGCCAAAGTTCGCAATGGTGTTCAAAAAGTTCACCCAAATCAAAAGAAGCTCGCATGTCGAAATTAAAAGTGAAATGCGTGCTTGTCTGCTTCTTCGATTCCATAGACATTGTTCATAAAGGGTGCGTGCCTCCTGGGCAAACAATTAACCAATATTTCTACAAAGGAATTGTAGAAAGACTTCGAAAACGAGTTCTCCGTGTCCGTGCAAATATTGCTGATAATTGGATTCTTCATCACGATAATGCACACTGTCTGTGTAGCAATTTTTAGCCTCAAAACGCATTTCAGTGCTACCATAGCCACTTTATTCACCCGATATCGCTCCGTGCGACTTTTTTCTATTTCGAAGAGTCAAAATGGTGGCCAAGGTACACCATTTCCAAAGAACAGAATATGTCCAAAAAGCTGTGAGGAGGGTCTTGAAGGACAGTCCAAAAAAAGGAGTCCAGAAATATCACCAGCAGGGACAGAAACACTGGAGTAAGGGTGTGGAAGCAGAAGGGAGCTAATTTGAAGAAAATTACACTAAAGATGACTAAAAACATAAGTGATATTTTTTTCACATCAGTCTCGTTACTTATTTGTCACACCTCGTAGACTAGAAAAGTTATTTACACACACCCCACGATACTAAATAATTGATATTTAATATAATTCGCTAAATGGTATTTGTTATTTCTTTAGTTAGCTACATTCTAATTAGGATTGGTTAATTAAGTAAATAATTAAATATTAATTAACATTATATGGCAAATATTTGCCATATAACAAATCTAGGCTCGTTCTATCGTCATATGGTAGCTTTCTAGGAACTTACAATCACATACAGCCAAATAAACAATAATTAACTATCATCAATCATATTTCAAAATGTTTGGTTAACCTATTTACTCTTCCTATAATCTAGACTTTCACACAAAAGAAGTGCAGATTCGGGTCGGGTAGGTATTCCTAAATCTATTGCAATATTGGTCCTATAACCCAATGCACCTCTTTTGAGAAATTGATGTTTATATTTAATTAACTATTTAAAATGTGTCCATTAAATTGGTTTGTGTAAAAATATACAAGGTGTCCGAAAAGTCACGCACCATAGGGATTATAAGTAACTTTCAATAATACAAGTTAATAACACATTTATTTACACTGTATATTTCACAAAATTTGTTCAATATGGCGCCCGTGTAGTCAAAACATAATTGAAAACGAACTCCCGCGTTCCGGAGAATTTTCGCTACTAATGCAGGCGTAATTGAACGACACACAGATGAGGTGCGCTGTCTCAAATAGTCTTTGTGTCTAATCTTGACTGTGTACACTTTGGATTTTACATAACCCCACATATAACTATCCATCGGGTTTAAGTCCGGAGATCGTGGTGCCCATTCCATTGGTCCTCTAGGACCAATCCACTGTGGGAAATTTTCATCTAGCCAATGAAGAACTTGTATACCATAGTGTGGGGGTGCACCGTCCTGCATCAGCCATTTTGGTTTTCCCAAACCCTGGAAATCCAAATCAAGAAGCAGTTAATCTCCGAGCATTGTCACTGTTAACTGTGCCGTCAAAGAAATAGGGGCCTATGATCCTTTCCATCCTTTCCACAAGCCATACCAAACCATGATGCGATCAGCGCCTTGCTCCTTACTGCCGATGTACCAGTGAGGGTTATTGTCAGACCAAAAACGAAGGTTATGTCGGCTAACCTCTCCATTTACATAAAAATTAGCTTCGTCTGAAAACATAACTAACTCCTCAAAAACCATACGGCGATCAGGATCGTCTTCTGACATGTGGTGTAACAATTGTAACTTATATGGATGAAACTTGTTCTTCAGCAAAATATACCATACAGTGCTACAAAGAACGCCCAATTCCGAGTTGGTACGGCGAATTGATTTTTTGGGACTCGCAATAACCTTTGCCAAAACTCCTTCCACAACCGCTTCTGAAGTGCTGGGACGGCCACTTCCTTTAGCATC
>JAHWXV010073268.1:0-14038 GCA_024586415.1 Phrixothrix hirtus
GTGTAGAACCCGACCCACCTATCCGAAAATAAGGGGCCTAAGGTGCTATGTGGGCAATTTCTAAGCGACGAGCACTCGCACTACACTTTGTTGAACTTTGGTTGGTTGTTGCACCCGACCCACCCACTTTACGAGTAAGGGGCCTAAGGTACAACTCGCGCACACGTAAAACCTAACCTCAACAGGTCCACTCGTGACGCTCTCTCAAGCGCGACTGTCTGGGGGATCTTGCACCTCGCATTTTAAGCAAAACCTCTATGTGCTGAGCATTGTCTCCAATTGGTGCATTGTAACGTAAAAGGTTACTGTTAATATTAGGCTAGCCTTTACAGTTCACTGGTGACTTATAGGCTAAACAGTGAACAATACAATACAAATTGCAGCAGAACTCTCCTCTAGAGCAATAATCGTTCTGCTGCGCTTGCATGAATTGGTAAGTATACATCACCAAGAATAAACGAAGTGGAAGGGATGCAGCCGCCTGTGCTTTGTGGTGTATTCTGGTACGTCCCATCTAACACTAGTAAGTGCGGGTTGCATAGATAGGTTTTAACAAACCTTCTTGCTCTACTAACCGGATATAATTCTCATATGTTAATCAACGCATTCTCACGTGTGACGTCGTAGGAGTTAAAGTTCCAATTTGTTAAATGATGAAGTCTAACAGGACATAAATTCCTGAAAATGTATAATAAAACTCGCCACTATCCAAGCAGACAGAAGCCACCGCTGCTTTGGCGTGAACGAACTGCAATTAAAAAACAGCAAACTAATTCGACTAGCTTTTTTATTCAGTACGTCACACGTCCATAATTAGAGACAATTTCTTAGACTAGAAGCGAAAATAAAAAACATAACATTGATGTGCCAGATGAGCCCTTACATTTATTATATCGCATATCTCTACCCATAATATAAGGTAAACATTACCGCCTTTGATGCTTTCATTTAAATTGAAAGATGTCGTTATGGCCAAAACAACAAAAACGGCGTTGGATTGTATAAATTACCGATTAGAAATTTTAAAACACAACTCTATTGGTTTAATAATTAAAAATATAAAAGCGTTAGAGTAAGTATCCTATACCGGTTCTGGAGTGGAAGTGACATCACCAAGACTTATTTCCACGAAGCTGGTATCAAAATTAGGTTCCGCAGAGTGGGGGTAGTCGACCATCCTGTGGGTGGCGGCCATTTTGGGAGTGGGGGTAGTCGGCCATTTTGTGACATGAGTCAGCCATTTTGTGGGTGAGCGGCGACCATTTTGTTGGTCAACCATTTTGTAGATCGGCCATTTTCTGATAGTCCATTTTGGGGCGTGGCGGCGCATACACACGATAGAAAAAACCAGAGAGCGTGAATAATAATATGTGCATCTTTAACACAAAAAGATGCGCATATTATTCACGCTAAATCCGACATTTTCAATCCTTCACATGCACCAGCACGCCCCAAAATGCCCAACCCTCTACTAATTAATTGTATTTCTGAGTCTCCTCATTATCTCTCTCCTTTAGTACAAAAATGTGTACAGGTTGTATCCTTACATCATGATGATATTCACGCTAAGTCCGATTTTTTCAATCCTGCACATGCACCACCACGACCCAAAATGGCCAACCTTCTACCCTTTACTAATTAATTGTATTTCTCAGTCTCCCTCTTATTATCTTTCTCTTTTACTACAAAAAGGTGTACAGGTTATATCCTTACATCATGATGATATTCACGCTGAGTCCGATTTTTTCAATCCTGCACATGCGCCACCACGCCCTAAAATGACCGATCATAAAATGGCCGACATACAAAATGACTGACCCACAAAATAACTGACTCATACCACAAAATGGCCGGCCACTCTCAAATGGTCGACTACTCCACTCCCAAAATGGGCGACCCATAAAATGGCCGTCGCTATAAGTCTTGATGACGTCACTTCCACTCCAGAACCATTATAGGAACCTACTCGTTATCTTTACTTAAAATATATTTCCAAACTATTTGTAACGTTATCTTACATAGCACCCGTCCGGTAGTTTATTGTCATCTAATAATTTATAAAAATAGTATATTAAGAAAAAGTTTCATATGTCATGTTTTTATTGCACGAGTGGGCTCGTTTTCCAAAAAACAGTTGCGACAAACCGTCTTATCAAACTATTTGCTTAAAATTTAGGAATAAACACATTTTGTTAACATATAATTGATTTGGGGAATTTTGTGATCGTTGGTAATACCTACGTTTTGATATTTGAATATGAAAGTTTTGTCAATTTTCTACTTCTTAATTTTGACGTTTGTTAGTGTCACCAACCAAAATAATATAGTCCGTGTTAAAGGAAGGATAGTATGAAATTCAAATAGGTTTTAATGTGCTCATTTCGACACGCAAGCAGATAAATAATATTTCCAGTCTATTTTTAACCTTACAGATGTTATCCTTGTTTATATTTTATCAGACCACTAATAATAACAATTTATTTTTATTATCAATCAAAAATCATAGTATATACAGCTATGAAATTCTACGTCTACACAGATTATAAACAAAAATTTTGGTAGGCACTATATCAGATATTTTTGCAATCTCTAATGATACGAACATGTTTTGTGGCCTAGTGTTTATTTCCATTTACGGGCTCGTAGCAATCTAAAGGTCCAAATTCGAATCTCGACGAAATTAAAGAAAAATGTATGCTTGCATGTATTATTATAAATACAACCTCTAATACAGGGTGGGCTAAAAGTCACGAAGGGGTTGTAAGTGTTAATAAATTTGTTAGTTAGTGATTAATGTAATTTTTGTTTCCAGATTTTGACTAAGGACGGACGGGAGATTCATCATGGACAAATTCAGCAACGTACAACGTACCAAAATTGTGAAGATTTGAAAACCACAGATCAATTGTGCCAACACAACAAGCATATCGCCACCATTTCAATTCCAGGACCAGATCATCGGATTCCATGATTCGTCGTTTGATTTAACGCTTCAGACAACAGGGTTCAGTGAGAGATCTACCACGAAGTGGGAGATCAAGGTTGGCCCGTTCAGAGAGCAACATTCGACGTGTGCAAAACAGTGCTGATGTGGATGCAGGAACTTCAATACGAAGGCGTTCTGGCCAGCTGCCGTTGTCAAGGACGTCATTTCGACGAATTCTGAAAATCGATTTGCATTTTTATCCTTCCAGAGTGTAAATGGCGCAACAGTTAAAACCGATGGATTATCCTCAAAGACGAATTCGAGACTCGGCTACAGAAAACAATGAGTTTATCCACAAAGTGTTGATGAGTGATGAAGCGCATTTTTCACTTAATGGCTTCGATAACAAACAAAATTGTCAGTTTTGATGCAGTGGAAACCCACAAGCAACGCATACGCGCTACACCTGTGTGGTGTGGCATTACGTCAGAAACGATCATTGGGCCACACTGCTATGAAAATTATGAATGCAATGTAGTAACAGTGGATGGTGATCGATATCGAGACATGATTGAGACTATTGTGCGTCCTGCACTGGAGGACAAGCCTGACTGATTGTTTTAGCAAGATGGGGCCACAGCACACACGGCATTTTTGACCAACGCATCATTTTGAGAAACGCTAACATAAATTGGCCCTCCGATTCGCCTGACTTCACTCCGATGGATTATTTTCTATGGGGCTATCTTAAGGACAAAGTGCACCTGAACAAACCATGAACAATACAGCAGCTGAACGACAATATTCGTACAGAAATACGGGCACTCGGACCAGAAATGTTAACCCCTGTCATGAATAATGTGCTGTACAGGGTCTGTATCTGTGAGGCCAATAATGGTGGACACTTAAATGAGATTATATTCCGCACATACGTGCAAACACTTCTCCATCCTTGGTCTTTAACTCTGTGAAATATCAATGGAAACTAATAATAAATAAAAAAGTTATTCACAATTAAAACCCCTTCGTGATTTTTGGCCCACCCTGTATAATGTGCGATCGTTTAAATTTCCAATTAGGGTAGGTTAAGACCTTTTGATAGATACTTTAAACGCGGCTATGAAGACAAATTTATAAATGATCCTAGCCGACCATAATTGGAAATTAGGTGATCGCACTTTATATTTATCATTCAATTTTGGGGCTCAATTTCCACTTAAATCACGGTGCATTAACCAAGTCGGCGGATATATACTAGCGGTTGTGACGTGATCCAGAAATTGACTTGAATCGTGTTGGTCTTGAAAACTAAATTATGGACGTTCTGAAGTAATGGTCAAGATATTGCCTTTATTCGCTTTGACCTTGAAATAATTTTTCTCTAACTTTTAGGCCGATTTTGGCCTCGAATGCCCAAAGTTTAACTAGTTGCATAGAATTTTTTCCATTGCCAACTTAAGGCCTTTTGTGACGATTTCTTCCCGTCTTAATTCACTTCAGTCGCCGAAAGGCGTAGTTGGATTCACTTCAACCTCCTTGGTTTTCTTGGCCCCTTCTTCCCTTCTAGCCTGAACAATGTTATCAGCTGCCTCTACCATTCATGCATTTAACTTGGGTATTTAGGGATTTCTTCACGCAAAGATCAAGTATGGTATTTCCCCATAACTTTGATACCGATAAATTTTTGTTAGGTTTAGAGCTTCTTTGATTTCAAATACTTATTCAGCTTAATTAACGCTTATTAATGCTGATTAACGCTAACGAATTTTCTATTTCAGCCAGCCGATCCTTTAATGGTATTGCATTTAAACTCTTGATCGATTATGTCTTTCTTAATTTCTTCTTTGCGACAGATTCTGGAATTCCGCTCAGAATCACCTTCAGTCGACTTTATTTTGCTGTTTCCTCAAGTTTACCTTAGCCCTTTATCTGTTGATAGGTGGGTCGGGTAGGTGTTTATATTCTGTCACCGAATAAGTGTTCGATAAATAGTCTACAAATACCGGCGACTGTAAAACCATTCTGCAACTCAAGTTTTCCTAAAGACAAGATGGCGGTCAGCGGAGGCCTGCCTGAAAACCTCGCCAGCACAGTGTTGGCAACCGAACAAAGCCAAGTTCATCTCGCCGCAGAAGAGAAAAAACACGCTGTACTATCCGAAATTGTAAAATATGAAAACCTCCAATCCGAATTCAACAACCGCATGAAAACACAATTAGAAGAAGGCAACGCAAAATTTCGAATCGCCGTTCAAAGACTTAGAACGGAATTGTAAAAGTTTTCCAGTGCCCAACACCAAAATAACAGCACTCTGGAGGAAAAATCAGCTCGTAGCGTACGAAGTTTACCAAACACCGCCGCCAAAAAGAGGAAGACCTCGTTAGATGCCGACCTAAGTTTCGCTTCAGTCTCAGAAGATGAGGAACGGTCCATTGGCCAAGAACCAATGGACCAAACCCCACAAGTCACTGTGGATGACGAATTTCCCGCACTAAAAATCCCCATCCGTTCCACAAGAAATATTAAACTAATTGACTCATCCGAAGAAGACCTCAAAAGCAAAAAGGCAGCCAAAGCTCTACTTCCACCGCCGATCATTCTTCGAAATAAAAAAAGTTAGCTGGATGCGAAGTAAGCTGCAGAAGAAAATGACATTGAAATCGAGAAAGCATACAACGCCAAGGACGGAGTAAAACTCTTTACCAAATCATCCAATCAATTCAGAAAACTACGTAAAGTCCTCAAGCTTATGGAAGAACCATGCCACTACTTCCAATTGAAGGAAGAAAAAGAATTGAAAATCGTCGTTAGGGGGCTCCCAACGTCGATCCCACTAGACGACATAGAAGAAGACCTGGAAAGACAAGAATTTCAGTACAATACCATCAAAAGAATGGGAAACAGAAACAAAGTGTTTCCACTCATTCTGATCAGTGCAGACAAAATAGACAATGGAAGAAAGAACTTTGACATAGCTCATATACTACAGATGAAAGTTACCACCGACCCCAAAGGACGCCCAACAGCTGCTTCCCAGTGTTTCAGATGCCAATTGTTTGGACACATGGCATTTAGATGTACAGCTCCCTATAGATTTATGAAATGTGCTGGCGCGCATCCGACTTTCAAATGTGATTTATCGACGACATCAGTACCAAAATACTGGAATTGTGACGACAAGCACCCTCCTGTACGAAGGAATACCCTGCAAACCCAATAAGTAAAGCCAAAGGCTAGGAAGCAAAAACCAAAGACTCCAGAATAATGGAAGGCAAAACCTACGCAGGCGTCGCCGCGAACAAATCTAAGGAAGAAGAAGGAAAATCATCGACAAATCTAGAAGCCGCCATTGAAAAGCTACTACTCAGACTAATACCAAATATTCTGGAAAAAATTCTTAATACCAATCCCAGAAACTAAAGTGGTACTATGGAACGCGAACGGAGTGGACGGGAAAAAACCCGAACTTATTCACTTTCTGAAGGAAAATGAGGTTGCGATCCTGCTTCTGTCGGAAACTCATCTGAAAGTAAGCCAACCATTCACCATTCCTGGATATACAATATTTAGGAAGGATAGAAGCGATGCAAGAGGAGGAGGCGTGGCCATCGCTGTCCGATCCTACATCTGCGCAGAACAACTCGAAACTCCGCCCACGTTCATAGAATGCGTCCTGGTCAAGGCACTTGTGGCAAACCAGGGGATTACTCTCGGCGCATGCTACAGTCCGGTGAACTCCATCACCACAGACATAGACTACAAGAATATCCTCCGATCGCAATGCCTCTCAATCATCGCAGGGGACTTCAATGCAAAAAGCCATAATTGGGGCGCAAGGGGCTAGAACGCCGAAGGTGCCAAAATAGCGCGCATCGTTAGTGCAACACCGGATTGGCACATGGAAGCTCCGTCAGCCGCAACCACCAATCCCAGCAACGGGAAAAGAGGCGACATCATCGACCTCTATATTGTTAAGGGGTCAACATCAGTCACGGCACGCAAAAGCTTTGTGAACTTAATTCCGACCATTTCCTAGTAATACTCGGACTGAGCTAAAGGACACCCAGAATACACTTACAACTGGACCCGAATTTCCTATGAGCTCACATGGTATCCAAGCACGCAAGAGCTCTCCAACTCGCAGAAAGTGGACAGTGCAATCCAAAGGCTCACGGACACCATCCTAACAACAATGGGAAGGAACAAAAAACCCAAGAACTCCTCCCAGGAAAACAAATGGCGGCTTAACGTCAATGACAAAGCTCTAATTAAGAGCAAAAACACCGCCCTAAAGACCTGGTTAAGGACAAGACATTCGATAGCGCTAAATTTAAAAAGCTTCAGAAAAAGGTGAATGAGGTTCTCGACGAAAGAAGAAAGGAAAACCGGTGCAACATCATTAACCGCTGCCAAGACGACCCCAGCAGCAAATGAAGGCTTCTTAGAGCGTTGTGCAGGGAAAGTACACCGAACCATCCCATACTATACGGAAACATCAGAATAATGGATCATCAAGATAAAGTTGACGGATTAGCAAACCACCTGGGGCACCAATTCAGCATCCAAATGAAAGCTCCTCCTAACATCCTGCGGGAAGTTGAAGGTACATACAACAACGTCAGACAAGCGGGTATTCTTGTTCCATTAACAAACAACGAGGAGGCAGTCAAAACTAGACTCAAAGTGCTAAAGCCGAGGAAAACTCCCGGAACGGATGGTATCCCGAATAAAGTCCTGAAGACGCTAAACTGCAACCCGATAGTCGAAATAACGAAGAATTCAACGCCTGCCAAGGATCCGAGGCTGCCACAAAATAACAGTAAGTAAAATAGTTTCTCTTCAACTTTTACATAAAATCTTCACTTTTTAGATAAAACTTCTTTATTTTATTTGAAAATATTTAGAACTCTACACTTGGTATAAGATGAAATCACTTTAATTGTTAAATAGAATCTTCCTAATCCATACGTAATTGTTTGGCTCACTTTAACGCACAACATTCCCTATGAGATAAATAGTTTAGTCTCAACTTTTAAAATAAATCTTCCTCAATTTATGAGAAACGTTTTTTATAAAGTAAAATAGTTTCTCTTCAACTTTTACATAGAATCTTCAATTTATCGATAAAATCTTTTTAACCTATTGGGAAATTAATTCTCTTTAATTGTTAAATAGAATCTTCCTAATTCGTTCGAAATTGGTTAGCTCACTTTAGCGCTCAACATGCCCTATGAAGTGAATAGTTTAGTCTCAACTTTTTAAACAAGTCTTCCTCAATTTATTGGAAACATTTCTTATAAAGTAAAATAGTTTCTCTTCAACTTTTACGTAAATATTCACTTTTTAGATAAAAATTCTCTATTTTATTTGAAAATATTTAGAACTCTATATTTTGTATAAGATGAAATCACTTTAATTGTTAAATAGAATCTTCCTAATTCAGACGTAATTGTTTAACTCACTTTAACGTTCAACATTTCCAATGAGGTGAGATAATTTAGTATCAACTTTTAAACTAAATCTTCCTTAATCTATACGAAACACTTTTTATAAAGTAAAAGAGTTTCTCGTCAACATTTACATAAAATCTTCAATTTTTGGATAAAATCTTCTATAATTTATTGAAAAATATTTAGAGCTCAATATATTCTATAAGATGAATTCACTTTAATTGTTAAATTAAATCTTCCTAATTCATTCGAAATTGTTTGGCTCACTTAAACGTTCAACACTTCCAATGAGGTGAGATAGTTTAGTATCAACTTTTAAAATAAGTCTTCCTCAATTTATAGGAAACATTTTTTACAAAGTAAAATAGTTTCTCTTCAACTTTTACATAGAATCTTCAATTTTTAGGTAAAAATTCTTTATTTTATTGGAAAATATTTAGAACTAAATATTTTGTATAAGATGAAATCACTTTAATTATTAAATAGAATCTTCCTAATTCATACATAATTGTTTGGCGTACTTTAACGTTCAACATTCCCTATGAGGTGAGTAGTTTAGTCTCAACTTTTTAAACAAATCTTCCTCAATGTATTGGAAACATTTCTTATAAAATAAAATACTTCCTCTACAACTTTTACATAAAATCTTCACTTTTTAGATAAAAATTCTTTATTTTATTGGAAAATATTTTGAACTCTACATATTTTATAAGATGCAATCATTTTAATTGTTAAACAGAATCTTCCTAATTCATACGTAATTGTTTGGCTCACTTTAGCGCTCAACATTCCCTGTGAGGTGAGTAGTTTAGCCGCATCTTTTAAAATAAGTCTTCCTCAATTTTTTGGAAACTTTTCTTATAAAGTAATTAGTTTCTCTTCAATTTTTAGATAAAATCTTCTTTAATTTAATGAAAAATATTTAGAGCTCAATATATTGTATCAAATGAATTCACTTTAATTGTTAAATTAAAACTTCCTAATTCATCCGAAATTGTTTGGCTCATTTGAACATTCAACATTTCCAATGAGGTGAGATAGTTTAGTATCAACTTTTAAAATAAGTCTTCCTCAATCTATACGAAACATTTTTTATAAAGTAAAAGAGTTTCTCTTCAACTTTTACATAAAATCTTCAATTTTTAGATAAAATCTTCTTTAATTTATAGAAAAATATTTAGAGCTCAATATATTGTATAAGATGAATTCATTTTAATTGTTAAATTAAATCTTCATAATTCATTCGAAATTGTTTGGCTCACTTGAACGTTCAACATTTCCAATGAGGTGAAATAGTTTAGTATCAACTTTTAAAATAAGTCTTCCTTAATCTATACGAAACATTTTTTATAAAGTAAAAGAGTTTCTCTTCAACTTTTACATAAAATCTTCAATTTTTAGATAAAAATTCTTTATTTTATTGGAAAATATTTAGAACTAAATATTTTGTGTAAGATGAAATCACTTTAATTATTAAATAGAATGTTCCTAATTAATTTGAAATTGTGTGGCTCACTTTAGCGCTCAACATGCCCTATGACGTGAATAGTTTAGTCGCAACTTTTAAAATAAGGCTTCCACAGTCTATACGAAACATTTTTTATAAAGTAAAAGAGTTTCTCTGCAAGTTTTACATAAAATCTCCAATTTTTAAATAAAAATTCCTTATTTTATTGGAAAATATTTAAAACTCAATATTTTGTATACGATGGATTCACTTTAATTGTTAAACTGAATCTTCCTAATTCATTCCAAATTGTTTGGCTCACTTTAGCGCTCAACATTTCCTATGATGTGAGATTGTTAAGTCTCAACCTTTTAAACAACTCTTCCTCAATTTAATGGAAACTTTTTTTATAAAGTCAATAGGTTCTTTTCAACGTTTATATAAAATCTTCAATTATTAGATAAATCTTCTTTAACTTATTGGGAAAGATTTGGAGCTGTATATTTTGTATAAGATGAAATCACTTTAATTGTTAAACAGAATCTTCCTAATTCATTCGAAATTGTTTGGCTCACTTTAGCGTACAACATTCCCTATAATGTGAGATAGTTTAGTCTCAAATTTTTAAATAAGTCTTCCTCGATCTATGAGAAGCATGTTTTATAAAGTAAAATAGTTTCTCTTCATCTTTTACATAAAATCTTCACCTTTTAGATAAAATCTTCTTTAGCCTATTAGGAAATATTTGCAGCTCAATGTTTTGAATAGGATGGATTCATTTTAATTCTTAAATTGAATCTTCCTAATTCATTCGAAATTGTTTGGCTCACGTTAGCGCTCAACATTCCCTATGCGGTGAGATAGTTTAGTCTCAACTGTTAAAAAAAGTCTTGCTCAATCTATGGGAATCATTTTTTATAAAGTAAAATAATTTTTCTTCAACTTTTAGATAAAATCTTCAGTTTTTAGATATAATATTCATTAACCTATTGGGAAATATATGAAGCTCAATATTTTGTATAAGATGATTTCACTTTAATTGTTAAATTGAATCTTCCTAATTCATTCGAAATTGTTTGGCTCACTTGAGCATTCAACCATTCCAATGAGGTGAGATAGTTTAGTATCAACTTTTAAAATAAGTCTTCCTTAATCCATACGAAACATTTTTTATAAAGTAAAAGAGTTTATCTTCAACTTTTACATAAAATCTTCAATTTTTAGATAAAAATTCTTTAGAACTATATATTTTGTATAAGATGAATACACTTTAATTGTTAAACTGAATCTTTCTAATTCATTCCAATTTGTTTGTTTCACTTTAGCGCTCAACATTTCATATGATGTGAGGTTGTTTAGTCTCAACTTTTTAAACAACTCTTCCTCAATTGAATGGAAACATTTTTTGTAAAGTAAAATAGGTTCTCTTCAACGTTTATATAAAATCTCCAATTATTAGATGAAATCTTCTTTAACTTAGTAGGAAAGGTTTGGAGCTGTATATTTTGTATAAGATGAAATCACTTTAATTGTTAAACAGAATCTTCCTAATTCATTCGAAGTTGTTTGGCTCACTTTAACACACAGCATTCCCTATGATGTGAGATAGTTTAGTCTCGACTTCTAAAATAAGTCTTCCTCAATTTATTGGAAGGATTTCTTATAAAGTAAAATAGCTTCTTTTCAACTTTTACATAAAATCTTCAATATTTAGATAAAATCGCCTTTAACATATTGAAAAATATTTTGAGCTCAATTCACTTTAATTGTTACATTGCATCTTCCTAATTCATTCGAAATTGTTTGGCTCACGTTAGCGCTCAACATGCCCTATGAAGTAAGCTGGGTTAGTTTCAACTTTTAAAATAAGTCTTCCTCAATTTATTGGAAACATTTCTGATCAAGTAAAATAGCTTCTCTTCAATTTTTACATAAAATCTTCTATTTTTAGATAAAAATCCTTTATTCTATTGGAACATATTTAGAACTCAATATTTTGTATAAGATGGATTCACTTTAATTGTTAAATTGAGCCTTCCTAATTCATTCCAAATTCTTTGGTTCACTTTAGCGCTCAATATTCCCAATGGGGGTGAGTAGTATAGTCTCAACTTTTTAAATAGGTCTTCCTCAATTTATTGGAGACATTTTTAATAAAGTTAAATAGGTTCTCCTAAACTTTTACATAAAATCTTCAATTTTTAGATAAAATCTTCTTTAACCTATTGGGAAATATTTTGAGCACAATATTTTGATAAGATGCATTCACTTTAATTGTTTAATTGAATTTTCCTAATTCATTCGAAATTGTTTAACTCACTTAGCGCTCAACATTCCCTACGAGGTAAAATAGTTTAATCTCGACTTTTAAACTAAGTCTTCCTCAATTTTTTGGAATCATTTTTTACAAAGTAAAATAGTTTCTCTCAGCTTTTACGTAAAATCTAGCATCTTTAGATAAAATCTTTTTTAACCTATTGGGAAATATACGGAATTCAATATGTTGTATAAGATTGATTCACTTTAATTGTTAAATTGAATCTTCCTAATTCATTCGAAATTATTTGACTCACTTTAGCGCTCAACATTCCCTATGTGGTAGTTTAGTCTCAACTTTTAAAATAAGTCTTCCTCAATTTTTTGAAAACAATAGTTTCCCTTCAACTTTTACATAAAATCTTCAATTTTTAGATAAAATCTTCTCTATATTATTGGAAAATATTTTTAATATTTAATATTTAGAGCTCAATATTTATTTATTGTTTTTATTTAAAAAATTGTTTGGTCATGGTTATCTGATGATCTTAAGAATAACAAACAAATTTTTTTAAGAACGTTAATTGTACCAGTATTTTTTCTTGGAAGCATTTTTAAAAAGTGTTTAGGATAAAATGGTAACTTTAAGCGCTTAAGAAAAAATTCGGATTTTGATAATGGTCGGATATGATGACCGTAGAAGAACGCAGGAGGAAGTATGCAATTTATTTAATCAACTTTATCCAAATCGATTTGGATTAACTCAGTTCTGCGTAAGCAAGGTGGTGAAAAAGTTTAACCAGGTAGTCTTAAAGACCGACCAAAATCTGGATGACCAAAGATAGCATCTGGCGGTGATAAAGCCCTAGATATTTTAATTAATGTGCAGGAAAGTCCACAGCAATCGTCTAGACAGTTAGAGTCAAACTACGATATCTGCCATCAGTCCTCATAAAGTTCATTTAGTACAGGAACTTTCTGAAGACGACGTCGATCGAAGATCAGAATTTTGCGAACACCTTATGGAGACGGAGACATGTAATATTAATTCTGATTTTGCCAACAATGTCCTGTTTTTGGACAAAGCCACTTTTACGTTACATAGTTTTGTCAACAGACATAATTATAGGTATTGGTCTGAAGTTAATCCACGCTAGATGGAAGAAGCTCACACTCAAAGGCCGCAAAAGGTAAATGTTTGGCCAGGCATTATTGGCCAGAATGTGATTGGCCCCTTTTTTACAGCTGAAAACCTTACATTAGAAATTTATTTAGATTTGCTTGCGCAACATATTTTGCCTAATTTAGAAGTTCTTTATGCTGCCAGGGGAAGTGTCTGGTTCCAACAAGATGGCGTCCCAGCACATTTCGGTTTCCATGTTCGACAATATTTAAACCAAACATTCCCGAATCAATGGATAGGTCATATGGGTGAGATTGAGTGGCTTGGCAGGTTACCAGACCTGACCCTCTTAGATTTTTTTATGGGGCCATACAAAAATAAAGTTTGTAAGAACAAACCGATGAATACTGAAGATCTGATAGCTCGTATTATAGCTGAAATTCAGGAAATTCGCCAAGATGTCATCAGAAATGTGATTCAAGAAATCCGCGATAGGCTTGCTCATGGTTTAGCCAACAATGGCAGACATTTTGAACATCTCTTGCAACATTAATGTTTATCTTGTTGTTCTTGTTATGCCACGATTTTTTAAGAAGTTAATTATGTGGTAAGTCGATTAAACTAAATTTTTAAATAAAAACATTAATTTGCAATGTAATTTCGACAGGTAGACCTAACAAACCGTATATCGTTGAATTTGTCCTAAAGAGATCTATCGGCATGCATAAAAATATATAAGGTGTTCCATTTAAAAATAAAAAGTTAACCATACTTGTTACTTACCCTGTATAACTACGTAAACGAAAGTTCTTCCCCTAGATTTAGAATTTTTTACT
>JAHWXV010073269.1:0-21944 GCA_024586415.1 Phrixothrix hirtus
ATATATATATATATATATATATATATATATATATATATATATATATATATACAGAAACCTTATACTTTGAGAAACATGGCTCTAAGCGTAGGTTACAGAAAAACGTCAAAACACAGACCCGGCAAAGCTGGGTAAGCGTTATGTATGTAATTATGGTTTCCAAGTATGTTTTGAAGGAGCCTATTATCAAAATTCTTACCACAGAGAAGTCATTTAAATGTTCTGCATGTTACTATTGCTCTATTTCTAAGGCTACTTTATAGAATTATATGAAAAGGAATAATGGAGAAAATTCATTGAGGTGTTTTGTATGTGACTATTCGAAAGAGAAACCTAGAAAAGCATAAACGAAAGCTAAAAACGGTACTCAAATATAGTTATTTGTGCAAGAGTGATTTAGAGAAAAATCATTGAAATGCTACATGGTTCTATTCATTAGCATAGTTTAGAAGGGTTATGTGCAAGTAACAAATCTATAACCACGTTTTGTATATTTAACTAATTTAATTTTGTTCTTTCCTATAAACGTATGATAACAATACCATAAAATCTGGCGTGAGACAACATACGACATTCTCTTACGTACATAGGTATACAAATATGCACATGTCCACAAATGATTAAAATATTATTTATGTTTATTTTGGAGACGATGATTCTAACGGTCACCCATCCAAGATACTGGACATGCAAAACCCTGCTTAATTCCAAAGGTTTTCTCTGATAACTTGGTTCTTCTAATTTTTTCAGCACAACCTCTAAGTTTACGTAAAATCATATCAAACACATAAGAACCGTAGCAAGTTTTAAAAACGTTTCGGCGTTTTCGAGAAAACCGCAAAAAACTTAAAAATCTCTAGAATAAAGTAGCACCTCCTTCCATTAGATTTTAACTAAATTTTTGCCATCTTATGCACATATAATGACTTTTTTTGACATATGTTGTTCACAGCTAATACTCCAAGTACTTCCGGTTACTCGGTTTTCAAAAATGTATTAGAGAAACCCTTTAGTTAATATAAAACTAAATTAGGTAGCTAAAAAATATATGAAGTTTAAAAAAAATCGTTAGAGCAAATTTCAAGAAAATCGTGAAAGCAGCGAATTCGAAAAATATCTAAAACTGACAGCAATAAAGTGGAACTTCCGGTTACTAGATTTTGGCCAACTTCTTGATTTTGTATACAAACGTAGTTACGACCACAAATATAAATTTTCATTCAACTAGGACTTTTAGCTTCGTAGTTATTTTATTTAGAGTTAGCGGCGAAGGTACTTCCGGTTAGTCAATGTATGGAAGTGTTTCTCAGAAATAACCTCAATTATATAAAAGGGCATTAATAGGTTAACAAATGTAATAAGTTTAAAAAAATCTTTCGAGCCAATTTCGAGAAAAACCCGAATAACGAAGAATACGGAAAATAACTAAAAATGAAAGAAAGAAAGTTGTACTTCCGGTTATGGGATTCTAACAAAATTCCTAATTTGGTATACAAAGGTACTTAGGACCTCAAATATAAATTTTCATTTATCTAGGACATTCAGTTACCTACTCATTTTATTCACAGTTAATCGTAAGAGTACTGCTGGTTACCCGTTTTATGACCGTTATTCTGAGAAATTATATGACAGCATTGTGTATTTAAGGAACACAATAAATTTAAAAAACATTGTTGGAACCACACCTACACACAAACACACACACACACACACGACAAACACACACATACACACGCACACGCACATGCACATTCACACGCATACGCGCACGAATACGCACACGCACAAGCCAACTCACACGATCACGCATATGCAGACGCACACGCAAACGCACACTCACTCGCAAACGCAAACGCACACGCACACACACAGGCACACGCACACGTACATGCACACTTGCACTCGTGCAGGCGAGCACGAACGCACGCGCGCACGCCCCCAGCACGCACGCATGCACCCATGCAGGCACAGATGCACCCATGCATGCATGCACGCTTGCACGTACGCATGCAGCCACGCGTGCACGCAAGCACACAAGCACGCACGCGCGCGTACGCACTCATTGCTGCACCCATGCACAGCTGCACGCGCACACCCCCGCGCGCATGCACGCACGCACGCTTGCACTCACGCACGCACGCACGTACACATGCACTAGCCCACGCACACACGCGCGCACGCACGTACCCAAGCACGCATGCGCGAACGCTCGCAACGCACTCGTATTTGAAATTATATAGGTTAACCTTTTAGCTAAACTATATAAGGTATAATTAATAAATGGCGAATTAGAATTCTAATGACTAATTTGTAAACTAAAGTAAGTATAAAATAGGACTAATTAGATAATCCTAACAATGTTAGCACAATCAGTTAGAAAAACCTTTATCAACGAGAAATTTTCTCTATATGTTGAATATAATACATTTACAATTCGGCATTCATACAAATAATCTTTTCATTGCAATGCAATAATAGGCATATAACTTTTAAGTAGTTGAATATAAAGTTAATAATTAAAAAACCTCCATATAAAATCAGTAACCATATCAATTTCATATAAAATGAGAATTAATACTTTTATTATTTTATACCTTTCATTTTATTGCAATATTATAATGCACATCCAAGTGATTTAAAATATTGAATAATGCTGTTTAGCTATAAATAAATCAATTAATTGCATTTTCAATACTGGCGTTACAATATGTAATAAACGTTCTTATTTTATTAATGCTTATGCATTCATAATCAAGAATAGCTAAGCATTACTGAATATTAAATTAGTGTCGATTTGTAACTTTGACTAGTTTGTCGGAAATAAACTTGTTAAAAACAAGACTAATAAATTTATTTGGATTGCTGTTTCAAAGTGAAAACTTTCTGTTGTGAACAACTTCAATTGATTGAATCAAACTTTGGACTGGAGTTTCAATCTTCATTAAGAGATTCTACAAAATAATGAACAATTAGTAAGGAAAACTAATCAATTAAAGTTTTAATGTTTTTTAATTAAAATTTAATTAGTGTAGCCTTTTCTGGAGAGTGTAGCTTTAACCGTGTTTATTTATTTGAAGGCATTAAAACATTACTTGATGACTTTCGTTAATTATAAAGTCCGTGTTTAGTAACAGAACTAATTACTTAAATTACTTTGATTAATTTTTAAGGAACATTGTTTATTATTCTTTATGAAGTATCCTCATGAAGACAAAAGCATTTCTTCAAAATGCAATACAATTATAATTTATACATGCGCTTATTAAAGTACTTCTTTTATTAAAAATTAGTAGATATGAGCCTACAGCAGGTGGGTGACCCAATAAAAGGAAATTTTTAGAGTTTACTTAATTTTCTTCCTTATAGATTATCTTTCAATTTTTGGGCGCATCATTTAATTTAAATTAACATAAACGATTGGTTATATTTGCATTTCATCTTTAAACTTATTTTAAAACTTTATAAAGTTAGAGTTATCTGTAAATAAGATGAATATTAAATTGCATACTATTACAACGTATCTATTTAATTTCATAAAATTTCGTGATATATTTTCAATAAGAAATGTATATATACAGGAATCGTTAAAAGTCTGGAGCCTGTTTCTGTTATTACTAGATATAAAATTTGAAATTTTGTACCAGTCAGTGGCTATAAAATGTTCATATTTTGCAATCATCAAATCAGTGCTTCCGCTTCTGATTTTCCTGGAAATGGTATAAACCTTATAATTTTAAATAGGACACCGTATATATATAGATGGAGGACATTTTTTCGATTACAAGTAGTATGACATATTAATATTTTTACCAAAATCAATTAAAGAAAAATAACTACGAGGGTCATTTCTAAATTAAAGACTGTTCGGTTGTAAAAAATTTATTATGTAGACTTTATAAATATTTCTGTATTTCTCTTAAAATACATACATTCTATTAGTGCTCTACATAATCGGCACATAAATTGAGACATTTATTACAGAGATTCACAGCTTCAATACTCCATCATATTCTTCTGCCGCTAGCCCATCTAGCCACTGATTGACAGCATTTTTAAGTTCACTGTTACTCGCGGTTTACTTACCACTCAAAAATTCTTTCAATTTCCCAAATAAATAGTAATCAGAAGTAGCTAAGTCCGAACTATATGGTGCGTGATCGAAAATTTTCCATCCAAGTCTTCTCAGTAAATCACGTGTGACTTCTACAGCATATGCACGTGCACTATCATGCAACAGTACAACGCCATCAGTCAGCCGATTTTGAATGGCGCGTCGTAACTTACGCAGAGTTTCGCAGTAGGCTTCTGCATTTACAGTCGTTAGACGTAGCATAGGCAATCAACAGTATGCGAAACCTATTCCAAAAGACTGTGGCCGTCGCTTTGCTTCCAAATGGCGATGACTTGGCCTTTGTTGGTTTCGTTAGTCACTGAGGACGATGCCATTCACTTGACTGCCGTTTTATCTCTGGTGTGTAATACGAAATCCATGTTTCATCGCCGATTACAATTGAATTAAGGAACTCATCGTCATTTTCTGAGTAGAGCAACAGAAATTCCAAAGCAGATCCCGTTCGGATTTGTTTGTAACTTTCTGTTAAGGCGTGCGGTACCCAATGTGCGCATATCTTTCTGAAGCCTAAATGGTTATACACAATGCGACCAATAACAGCTCTTCAAACGTCAGAAAAACGAAGAGCTAGATTGGAAACTGTTATGCGACAATCGTTTCTGATTTCATCATCCACGCGTTTCAACAAATCCGCATTGATTATCGAAGGTCACCCCGAACGTTCTTCATCATGTACATTAATTCTATTATTACTAAACCTTTCACACCACTTTCGCGCGTTTCTTTCGTTCATTACATTATCACCATACACCGCAACCAACTGCTTATGTATTTCACCTGGCTTAATGTTTTCATGATTTAAAAAATGTATCACTCCACGTATTCCGCAATCGGCAGCAATATCGATTTTCTGATTCACTTTAAAACGCAATAACTCACACATAAACAAACGTACTACAATGCGATAACTAACAGACTACAATGCAGTGTATATATTACTAGAGTGGCATTTAACCACACAGGTTTACCAACCCCAAGGAGAGAAATTTGAGATGGGTCTTTAATTTAGAGATAACTCTCGTAAATTAGTAAAAATTAACTATCTTCTAGGTCTAAACAAAATTAAAGTGATTGTAAAGGTTGTGTGAGTATGCCATACCATATTTTTAGAATGGGTATAGGTTTCTAATTACAAGAATACAATTAGGTACGTTAAGATTATTTTCAAATAAATAACATAAATGAAGAATAAATTAGATTTAAAGAACTATGTAAGTGAAGGACTATCAGAATATTACTTTTGTAATAGAAAAATTCAACTTTGTGAATAGATATAGTTTCTATAAACATAAATCAATATTTTCAATTTGCTTTTGTTAATCAGGTGGTATAGTTTTGATATTTAAAGCAGGTTGGGTCTGGTTAATTTTATAATTATTTAGTTAAGTACTGGTTCAATTTATTTGCTAAAAATAGCTCAACTGGGTGAAACAGAGCAAGTTACAGTTCTAATGATGGTGAGTTATGGTTATGTAAAACGATCACGTGCTGAGATATACACTCTTTATAATCGCACTTTGCTTTATCGTGAGATAATCTGCAAATCAATGGTTATAGAAATTGTTGTAAAATGCAACGACACTGGTTCTGTTAAAATCTTTCTTGTCTGGTGTCCAAAGACAAGAAATAATCCTGTTACTTCCTTAAATATTGTACTTTATGTCCAAGAAAATCGCAAAGCAGGTGCACAATCCCTAGGATCGAGTCACGGTATTAGTGCATCGTCTGTTACGAGAATATTAAAATCAATAAGTATCGGCCGTACAAAATTCGTTTACTACAAAAGCTTCGGGAAGATGATTCAGATAGAAGAATGCAGTTCCATGAATAATAATGGAACGCATTAACAATACCCCAACTTTTGAAAACCTAGTTGTGTTTTCTAATGAGGCTACTTTTTGTTTAAATGGGCAACTAAAGACATAATTGCAGATATTGGAGTGACGAAAATCCTCAATGGATGAAAAAATTACATACGCAATATCCACAGAATGGGCTAGTATAATTTTTGTACATATAATTGGTCCTCTGATTTAGAGAGAAACTCTAAATGCTGACCGTTACTTGCAGCTTTTTCGTAGTCAAATTATACCAGCATCTTCAAATTTAGAAAATGCTTGTTTAGCACGTAATAGTATTTAGTTCCAACAAGATGGAGCTCAACCTCATTTTGATATACGAGTGCGCCAGTGTTTAGGCAATTCCTTCCCAGATAGAAGGATTGGCAGGAGAGGATTTGTAGAATGGTCAAAGTATTCTCTAGGTTTATCTCCTATTGAGCATTTTTTATGAGGCCTCTTTAAAATTGGTGGTTTATCGAGAGAAACCAAATAATTTAGATGACATGGAAGCAAAAAAATGTATAGCTATTCAACAAACACAAACCTTTTTACGATCGTTTAGGTCATTGACAAGCATCAAATGGGAGTCAATTTAAATATTTACATTAAATTTGATTAAATTCGTTTAATTAAGTTTAGACCTAGAATAATAGTTACCTAGGTTTCAAATTTAATTATGTTATATTTACTTGTAGTTATTTTAGAATTAGAATTATAGTTGATTTTCAAATTTAGTTATTTTTTATTTATTTAATGTTATTTTAGAATTATAGTTAAATACTAAATTTAGTTACTTTTTATTTATTTGGTATTGGTGAAGGTGATCAGGTATGATCTGATGACAAGAATGGTGTCGAAGATCAAGTAGAAAATTACAATAATCAAACTGTTGAGTATGTAGGAAGAGACGGTACTCGGGGGAAATCGAACCCTGAAAGTCAAGAAGAAGTGCTGAAGCAGCATATGTGCACATGTTACCATCGAATTCTGAAAACCACTCTGAACCTGAATCAGGCCAAACAATTCCGGGTATCACCTACGGATAGAAACCCAAATCTTCTAAATGCTAGCTAGCGTAAACTACTTCGATACTTAGCTAACCTAAGAATAGAATCAAGCATTGACTAAACGTTGCCTATATGTAGCAAAAGGCAATAAATCGATGTTTTTAAAATTGTTTTATCATTTAACGGTAGATATAATATTATGAAGCATTTTTAACTACTAATTACAATGAAGTAATAATTTATATTCACGCTAATAATGGATTTTCATCTATCCAAGGGCCTTTAATGCATTAAATAAAACTACAGGTGATTAATAAGCAATTACTTACTTTAAACCTAAACTAGCTAGTCCTTATCAAGTGATACTACTTTATATAATACCTAATAAAAAAGATTTCTCTGTGTAATATTCTTCATAATTGAACAACAATTAAAGAAGCTATATCAATTAATTTGAAACTGATATTATGCATTAATCTCATTTCAAATACTTTATAAACAATCTAACTTTAACTGTAATTGATGATCTGATTTTACGATAAACTTTTGCAAAAGATATGGTAAGTTACTAATGTGTTTATTTTATAATAAATTTTTCCGCATTAATCTTAATATTAAGGAAGATATATTAGCAAATAAATAAGAGATCACTAGAGATTATTTTATGACGAGCATTGGCAGTTTGTATGGTTACTTCTATCTCTGTTTAACCTATTATCGCATAATAAAACATTTAATGGATGACGACGAATACTTTCCAATTCTATATAACGCTTCCCTAGTGGATTACTTTACACGTACATTGACCGCATATAAAACGCTTTTTAAAGTTCGCGTACTGCAGGACTATTGAACAAGTTGTGTCTCAAAATATAGGTGAAGTGTACTTCAAACAAGCGCTCCACATTTCTCCTTTCTAAATGTTATGTAACACTGCAATTCATGCATTTGAAATAAGAAAAGCTAACATATCGCATATGATAAATAGTATGAATTAATGTAAATTGGATTATAACATTGTACTGACTCAATCTATTTAACTGAAGCATTTTTATTAAAAGTTGAAATTGCTCGACTAATTCAAACAATTTTGTTCAATTTACGGTGTTTACAATCAAATATTGGAGAAAACAATCAATAGGATGGAGTAAAAAGCTGCGAATTACAAATACAACTTCATAAATAGTTAGGATTATAATTGGATTAGTAGTTAAACTAAAATAAATTTCGATATTACAATTTAATACAAGCACAGAATCTATTGTACAAAAAAATATTTATATGGTTTATTAAATAGAAATGGGTTTAAGTAATTTTTTTATTGCATTATGGTACAAAATAGGATACTATCTGTATACATGCGAGGGTTATTCAGAAAGTAAAGAACGTTTTTTCTAAAGAAATTATTTGTCGATATACTGAAACATACCTTTATGTTACATACAATTTGATGCCTAAGCTATTTTTCTACATAATGACCTTTCAAATTTAAGCACCTGTAGAATGATTTCACCAGCTTTTCTATGTCGTCTGCATACCAAATTGCCGCCAAGTTGTTGAAATAGTGACTAGCGGCTTCTTTAAATTCACTATCACTTGCGTAGCGGTTTCCAACAAAGAAGTTTTTTTAATTTAGGGAATAAGTGATGATCACTTGGAGCTACGTTCGGTCTGTAGGGTAGATATTCAAAGATTTCCCACTAAAATCGCTGAAACAAGTTCTGTGTCAATACAGCTGCATTCGGACGTGCATTATCGTGAAGGAAAATGATTCCCGCGCATTCTGCGCCATTTGTTTTGAATGGCGCAGAGTCGGTGAAGCGTCTGAGAGTAGGTCACCGCATTTATGGTCTCACCTCTAGGCATGGAGTCGATGAGGAGGACATCCTTATGATCCCAAAACACCATAGCCATAATCCTTCTAGTGCTCAAAGTTTGTTTTGCTTTTTTGGTGTCATTGGGGAGCGCGAATGATGCCATTCCATTGACTGACGCTTTGTTTCTGGAATGAAATGAGATATCCAAGTCTCATCGCCAGTAAAAATGTGATTCAAAAGTTCATCACCATCCTTGTCATAGAGACAGAAAAATGTCAATGCCGCTGCCGTTCGTTTGGTTTTGTGGTGGTTTGACAAAATCCGAGGAACCCACCAAGCACACACTTTGTTATAGCCCAAATCTTCCCTAACAATTTCGCATAACACAGTTCTTGAAGTTTCGGGATTAAAACAGTGTAGTCCATTAATTGTGAAATGCCGATCTTCTTGAAGTTTTGTTTCAATCCTTGCTTTGAGTCCTTCAGCTACAACTGGGGATCGGATTGGGCATTGCTCATCGTGAACATTTGTCCGTCCGTTTGTTCATCACATTACCGTAAACGGCAGCTATCTCTCTATAAATTTCGTTTAAAAAGCGGATAACACTGCAAACCTCACACTTGGCGGCATGGTTAAGTTTGTCACACATTTTAACGTCGCGCAGCTAAGCAGTAATCAACTATAGCAGATCGTAGCTGCCGCCAGACTGAAGCGAAAGAGTGCCACAGTCTGTGACTGGTCGGCAGCGATGGCGCGGGACGTAGTCACTTGTTATAAAACTACATTCGTTACTTTCCGAATGACCCTCGTATATACAAGTTATTTCATTAAATATGAATCCTTCCCTAGTTCGTTATCGGTAATCAACGTTACAATTTTTTCATTCACAAATTATATAGGTAATTATAGTATGTCCTTAACCTTGGAACATTTCTATAAATACAGGTTGTTCCGTAACAGCGTTAGAATTAAAAATTTTAATTTTAGAACAGCATTTTTTATTGGTTTAAAAAAGGCATTGCACAATATGTTTTCTCTTTGGATACAATTTTGCATTATGCCCTGTATATCTTTCTAATAACTATTTAATATATAATATTTATTTATTTATTTATTATTTAACAGTAACAACTACAATACGTTCTTACGTTAATAGAATGAATACAACCCATTCTTCTTGTTAACGTGTTTATTCTTTCCTTTTATCGGATTAAAGTTCTCGGTCACTAATCAGAAGTAATTTTAGCCTGCGCGTTAACCCTATAAGTTTAAATTTTAAATTTAATACTAAACATAGCTGCCGAGCTGTGAAACCTTTTGCATTTAAATATTATTAAAAATATTTAATAAAAGTATAACGCATTGTAGCTTATAACTCAACCCTAAATAAGTCAACTGTTTGTTTAAATAGAAATAAATAAACAAAAAGTCTTATGTTTCAACTAATAAATCGTCAGCCCAATTTCTTCTCAATAGGTAACGCTCATAGCTTTTGCATTACATATTTAAAAACGCAGAAAAAATTCATCTCAACCTCCAATACAGTGGACAATTGTGACAAGGTTAATGCTTTCTAATGCCTGAGTTCGTTGCACAACGCTGTTGTAGCCTTCTTATGTACTCAGTTGCCCATCGATGCCATATCAACTCAAACATTTCAAACGATAGTGACAATCTAAACGGTTTGATATAAATTCTGTTGTGTCCTACGGTGCCCCATTTAAGGTGTCTCCAATAAGGAAATGTCCTGGGGTCCACACGGAGAAATCATTAGGATCATTGGAGAAAGAAGTGATAGGGCAGGAGCTTATTATTACTTCTATTTGAGTAAAAGTTGTATGTATTTCTGCAAAATTAAGGTTACATTTATCCACTATACAAGTAGTGTAATACGTACTTAGCCAATTCACGCAATCCACCATGATGCGGAGACCTTGCCGGATTGAATTTAGGTTCTATACCATTTTTAAGCAGAAAGTCTGACAAAATACGGTGTTGTTTTATCTTAGCCAGCGTTTCCTTAATTACTATGTTTAACTTATTGCCACTGCCTACAAAGCTGATAACATTATCCGCATAAATTTTACTACATAAGCCTCGTCTTGAGACAAATCCATTTAAACAGTTTAAAAATGAATGTGTTGAAATCTTCCCTACCCCTTAGCCCACCTATGTACACTTCTTTGGTGCAAAAATGTATAAATACACACATATAGTCTTCGGTGATTTATCGATTTCTGTTGCGTGATGCATCTAAAACACCATTGTTTGAATTACATTAATTTAAACTGTTTTCTAGCTGTGTTTAGAAAAATTATGCGTTTGAACCTTTAATTCAGCGTATCCTTTAGCACCAAAAGATTTTGATTTCCCTCCTACATTTTTGTTTTAAAGTGTAATATATTCGCCTAACGTTTAATAACGCCAGCGCCAACTTATCACGATTCATTTGAATACTCAAATGATTGTTATAGTTCACTGTAATTATTTTTAAAACTTCGAATTAATTTTAAACAAGTGCTTTTGATTTTAATATATTTTTACATTTATGAATAAATACAACAATGCAACTGTTTTGCACATACACAATTTGCGCTATTTACAATTTATGCTGATTTCGAATGTTTGCTTAGAATAGTACTTCTACGGCCAGTACTAAAGGATAATTGAATAAAATACAGAGAAATCAAGTTAGTAGAGCTGCATACAGCTTGTATTATAGTTTTGACGAACGCTTGCGTAACTATAAGTAATACGTAAGTGAAGGCGCTTCAGAGTGGTTTGCTGGTGAACTCAATTCCATTCATTTACCTTAGCCAAATATTTCAAGGGTTTAACTGCGGAGACTTTACCGCTGACACAGACATTTGATGCTATTGTTTGTCACATTTGTGAAAAGCGATTTACACCCGCATGCGAAAAGGTAGGGACCACTCGCATTTGAGCAGTGAGTACGGTGGACATAGTCATGCGTCCTGAAATCTCAACTTCAAACTGAAGCCAACAACTCGAGTTATATTTCTTCACTTGTCAACCCTCACTGGTTTTTCTGTTGTAATATACGTTAACTGAAACATTAAAGTATAAGCAAGCATTACGACTTACAATAGAATTTAATTAAAATCAGGTTTAATTTAAAATTTTCATCTAAAGAATAATTTGGCTTTAAATTGAACTATTTTAAAGCACCTCGTATAATGCATAAAAATTAAACATTTTTAAATACAACACGAATATAGAGCTCGATCTATTTGTATTGACGCTTACGTCAGCTTTATGGTTGTAACAGGTAGTAAGATTGTATTCATGCGCATTTCAAGAGTAACGAATAGGTCATTTGTTTACATAAAAATTCTAGTGGATAAGCGCTCAAGTAAATAATGTATCTTGTAAATGCAGAAACGAATATAACACTTATCAGGGCAATTGGAGCATTAACCAATGCGCCAGGAATACAAGCGTCTGTTGTAGGCCAGCGTTTCTTTGAAAAAGAAATTCTCGTGGGAAATATTGTAGGCAATTGAGTAGTTCTGATTCAGCCATCGAAGTAAGTAGAAGTTGTATTTAGGAAGTGCCGTGTGTTTTCTCTAATTTTTGAAATTTTCACATTTTGGGATATTTGTATTAATAAGCCCAAGGCAGACAAATTCTTCGTCAGTGACCACCTGTTGGATCTTTAAACTTATCAACCAGCGAGGAAAACGGCTTCCGCTTCTAAGAACTATACGAAAATCATCACACATGTAAGTGAAAATTCGGTTATTTCACCGTTAAAAACCAGGATGCTAGGTGATCTTGCCGTTGTCATAATTGTTTGCTGCGAAATTTAAGTTTTAAATAGTAATAAATATTAAAAGGGGCATTGATCCCTGATTTATTTTATTATCAAGCCAAAGGAATTGAAAGAAAGTTTCTATAATTCTTTTGGAACCGAAACAAATGAGTTTTTTGTCGCATTAATTAGCAAACGCGTTAATGAACCTTTTGTTATGAATTATAAAATTTAGTCTAATAATTTTAATCGTATCTTAGTTTAATCAGCAACTTGTTACACATTATTTGATTTTATAAAAGCTTTAGTGTACTGGGTACGTTCTTACGCTTGATTCTTTTTATCTGTATATAGATGATATTTATGCACTGTAATTGTCGTCAAAACAATTAGGGCTTCTTATTTAAAGGGATTTTTAAATCCACCTTCAATTTAGCTTTATAAGTAAACACAAACTTCGATGGCCTTGGCCAATGTAAAGAAAATTATTGTTCCATATTTTTATTGAGTAATTATTTATCTCTAAACTTTTATTCCATCGGCATATTAGTGAAAACAGTGCATTTTAACAGTATAATGTATTTTGTGCTCAATTAGTTCTTTTATTTATTTTAAACATCGTTTATTGTTTAATATTATCAACTAGTCAGCGTGTACCTGACGAATTTATCTTTGGTTCAGAATTTGTTATTTTGTAAAGTGTATGACAAAGCATTTGTTTCAGGTAACATTTAAAACGTTAATTACAGTCTAAATTGCCTTCAGCATTTTTAAAGTAATTTATGACAAGTGCAGCGTATTTTGAACCTTATGCCGCGTCAACTCAACTTGAAATTATCATAGACAATTTACTTCACTTTTTATATACAGGGTGTATCAATAGTGTCGATTTATCTTTTATTTATTTATCGTTAGATAGCAATCCAGTTCAGTTATTCTTGGGAAATGGGGTTTCACTCCTGATTCTATAATTAAGATTAGCACTTCGCCTCATACAGAGCGATCATAAATAAGTGAGCACTTTTAGCATTAGTAAATTTCTTTTCAGTCTTAATCGAGTATCTGCAGTACCACTAGAGTGTCTGTCTCCACTTTTAAAGTAGGTCACTAACATCATGATATACAGGGTGTTTCGCAAACATCACCTGATGCCGTTGACATTGCTAGCCGTGGTTAAACGCTCGTGATTTCTGCCACATGAGTTATTGTCAGTTTAGCCTGTGACATACTTGTCGGGTTATAATAGCCACCTGTTAATCAAGTAAGTAGTCTAATGAATTCCCGGACCTATTTCGCTGTTGTCTAAAAAATTTTAAGTCATCAGTTGGATCTGGTAATAAAGCTTTAGAACAATTACGACTTTGAGAAAACGATAGAAAATGTGCGTAGTATCGGCATTGGAATTGGAATGTTCGGTATGGTGCTAAAAACTACCTATCTTTAGTTAATTTTCACAGACGAAATAATTTTTGAGTAGAACTTGGTGGCCATTGAGGTGACAAGACTGAAGTAAAATTCAAAAAACCTATTTACATGGGTATATCCATCCTAGATATTTCCACTACATATGTGTGTGATTTAAACGGATACGATTTCTAGCAAAATTACGCCATCTTAAACAAGACTTTGAAATGTAACTAATAATTTGTGACCAGGTTTAGCGTTCTAACTATCAAAGGTAACGTTCATAAACAAATTAATTTAAATGTAACTTGCTAATTCAGCCACCAAAAATAATAAGACAACTTCTGATCAATATTATCATAAAATATAATTCTAAAACAACAAGGTTCTGAATAGATGTATGAGTAAGGACAAATTTAACAGGTTGCACCAAACTTGATGATATCTAATTTCTAGAACTTATCTAAACATGTCACATATTCGCTAGTAAAATATTTAATAGATACTACCAAACCTCTACTTCTACTTGTTTCCATGTTTGGCTTCTATACCACCCAAAATCTAGGGACCTCAATACTGACATCTGTAACAAATAAATAATTAAAATTCAGCCCAAAGATTCAAAAGAATAAACAGATGTCAGCCTTCAACCGAATTGTTATTTATTCCCTTTCTCATAATAGTTCATTATTTAAATATACTCAATAAGCTGTTAGTATTTCATTTTCAATAATCAAAGTTAGATGTTAAAGTTAGTATTCTGACGAAAGTAATATTTTAATATTAGGAAGGAGAATCAATAACGTTTCCGTTTGAAGATTGATTCGAGACTTATAACGGGACAAAGACGTTTTGCGACCCTAAAGAGTGCAGGTGGTGTTATTCCCTGAAATTATGATGTTGCGTCGGCACGCACACAGTGGAGAAGGGTAGTTCAATGTTGGCTATTAGGGTAGCTTGCTAAGTTCAACAACGTCGTTGTAGTAATTGAAAGAAAAGTCCCAGTTAGAGGTCGCCACTTCGCTAGGGTTGTTAGGCTTACAGGGGGAATACAGGATAACGCATACCCTGAGTTCCTATAACCGTATTGCGAGAAAGCTTTAGTGTACTACTAGATATATAATGACTCGTACGCCACTGGGTGCATCCTTCGATCACGCCAATCGTAGACTCACAATGTATACTTACCCTACTTATTTCTAGAGGTTTTCTGGAAGAAGAGTTTGGTTACTCATAATTAAGAAATAATAAAATCTGAATTCAATCAATCGCTATAAATAATTAGTAGCACAAGAATACAATTTACTACAAAGAAATCAACTTAGTTAAAAAAATAACATAAAGATAACGGTAATTCAAACATTTTTTCATTCATAACTAGACTCAGGGACCTCTGGGCTGCTCCCTATTTTACTCATGTTCTGAATACTCTGAATTCCATTTGCGTCTCTGAAATTCATTTTCCTCGCATTGTTTGAGTTGAGATATTTTAAAATGCTTTCGTGAAGGACGTAAATCCATTGCACCTCTTGCAGGTTCATATAGTTTGTATAATTTCGTTTTTGGTTCATTATTGTGTGGCGTGTGCGTGTGGGTGTGTGCGTGTGTGCGTGTATGTGCGTGTGCGTGTGTGTGTATGTTCGTGTGACTGTATATTTATTTAATTTCCAATGTAAATCGTTTAGGTTTGCATAATTTGTATACATAACATTTCGACTATATCGGACTTACGATTAAATTAATCCTTCTCGGTTAACGACCGTCTCTATCCCAGCATTTACCCTTACCCTTCGATACCATCTCCTATTCATTATACGCTAACACATTTTGCAATAGATTAATCAATCGTTAGCGGTCACTACCTATTATTAGCAGTGTTGATTAATAGTTTCCTGTACTCTGATTACTTCAGATAAAAGTTCAATACACTTACATCTTGCTGTTAGAATACAGCACATTATTGAGTGTAGGTTGTTACAAGTCTAAATTTGCAATAAATTTCTATGCAAAAATTTGTGAACATTGTTTTTCAAATTGGATTAGAATATTTTACAGACTTATATTCACTAAGGGTCTGTGTACACGTGCGTTAAATAATATAACATATATCCCGGACACCCTGTATTATGTTTAATTTTGAAAATGTAATTTATCTAGAGATATCAGGATTTTGTATACTAGCAGTGCTATTTAATTACCTTTTTATTAACTAACTTGCTTTTAGCAGTAAGTAATTGCAATGTATAGATTTGCATAAATAAATTAATTTTATTTAATAGGTATTGTTCAGTAGATGAGATATAAAATTAATTATTTTGTTTAAAAATTCTTTTAGTGAAAAGAAGCAAACTGTTATAGCATCACGTACGTATAGGTTTTTATTGTATAATTTGCTTAATAAATTAAACGTAATTAATGAAAGCTGAAAAATATTAAATTAGTAAAAGGAAATGATATCAAATTTAAACTGGAAGTGTTACACTATCAAATTTAGATGTAGAGCACAATATGTAACAATAACAACTGATACCTTGTAAAGCGACTAACGTGCTTAAGGTCTACAGAATTCTTTATTCCCCAACTCTAGTGTAAAACCAACCACCACATTGCTTGTACTAAATGTCAGAGTTTTCTCCAGAGAATCGCAAACCTCATCCTTCTCTAAGCATAATATAGAGCTATCACGGGCGGTGGGTTAACAAATGTTTTAGAGATCATAAACTAAGTATTACATCAAATATGATTTATTATTTACTATCCACTTATAAATATGTAATCGGTGATAGATTATATAGAGCAAGTAATGCGTATTGTATATTAAAACCCGTTAATTTAGATACTACAATAGTAGTAATTAGAATTTAAAATTGTTGTACAGGTTTTCATATAAATATGTATGACAGCTATAATGTGCTATAACTACGTTAATACACTTGAACACGTTTATAAATTAAAGATTAGTTTTAGGTAATTGACATTGGTTTTGAATTCACTCCCTGGCATAAACGTTTATGTGTTTAGATGCGCTGGTCATAAATTTGTTAATTACATAGATGTTGTAGCATGTTAATAATTAGGTAATATTTCCATATTACAAAATTCCATTACAGTTATAAATAATTAAAAAGTGGAATATATATATTTACATATTTATGTAGGATATTGATCCTTAAAATTTGTTGAAACAGCAGTGTTTAACATTTATATACAGAATGCGAGTCACAGAGGTATATTAATGTCAGGCCTTGACTTACCTTAGCGTTGGGACTTGTCACGTCTTACTTTGTCTTTAAATTTCTTATTGCTTTCAGTTCACGTTAGAATATTTAAGCATCAGGACAGGTTTTATCGCATAAAATAGTTAATATCTCTTGAATATTATTTTGTATAAAACCTAATATATATATATATATATATATATATATATATATTTAATATTTTGTGGAATATTTGCAAATTTAAATTGTTATTTTCAAAAATATGTGCTGTTTAACACGAAACTTAAATCGATTGCATGAGTGAACGTTAAGTGCGTTCGAAATATTTATTTTATTGAACTGAATCTTTCAATTAGTTAGATTGAGCGTGATCAACACCATAAAGGTACGAAAATATCATATAATCTAAGAAAACAGAACAAAAACAAAATTACGTTACATAGACATATTAGTAAACTAATCAGGTTGTAAAAAGAACGATTTGCTTTTAAACATTATCTTCATCAATGTGAAATTTGCACAAAAACTGATTTTCATCTGTATACATCACAAGCTAAAATATTTCAAATGCAGTATGCAAATTATGTAGCATTATAATTATCAATCCATGCAAATAGACGTTGTAAAAACTTTTTTGATGCGAACACTATAAAAAACGGATGTTAATTGTCATCAAAACGTGTTTAGCCTTTCATTTTACATCAGTAATTATTCTGTCGCGGTTTTTCATATTCTTATGTTGTATTTTATATTAAGTGATTCACGCCAGAAGTAAAGGACTTACGATTATTAAAAAATTGTAGTTAAAGCAATTTTTCGTTTTATAAACATAAATATTTTCAAACTTCATCAAGTTGTTTTTTGCATAAATTGAATATTAATTTAACTGTATTAAATAAAATTATTTGTCACAATTTTCAAGTTAAAATAATTATTTCCATATATTTTAAAATGAAACACCTGTGTTAAACATTGCTTTATATAATCGTTATTACCACTTGAATGAATTCAAAGATTAATTTAGCTTAGTTAGATGAATAGCTAAGAAACTCTAATTGATAGTTCAAAATTGGTACTATTATAATTCACTAGTAGTTGAAATTATAATTGCTCTTTATATTGAACATAACTTTTTATTATAAATAGAGACATACAGAATTATTATTTTTAGGGAAGCGTGGCTAGCAAGTTTTATATAGGTTAAGAAGGTCGTTTAAATGATTGAGTATACAAGGGTGAAAAGTTATTCGTTAGAAAGGGATTAATGGAACTTAAAGTATATTGAAAGTAGAAACATTAACTTTAAAGATGTGCTTCTTAATATATACGGAATTTGACCTAAAGTTGGTTATAGAAAGAGCTATTAATAAACGGAACCACCTACTGATTTTGTATTATTTCTTATTTTACATTTTATTAATATACTTGTATATAAAATGTAATTAAGAAAGCAGCAGATAAGAATATGGTATTCAGTAAGGTTCCTCTTCTGTTCCGAATTTCCTTTCATAAATAACCTAAATCAGCGTTTCCTTGAACTTAAGTGACCAATGGGAGAAGACCTGAATGTTAACACGTTATCGGTACGTTCAATCATATCTTTAGTCAAATTTTCAAATAAATTTAGTAATGCATTTTAAGCCACCAGATAATTCCTACTTAACGTGTAAGGGTAAATTTATAGTAGCATAACTAAGTGGACATTAAAAATGAACAGACCGTTCAGTGAAATAGCATTTATTCTTTTAAAAAGTAACAGAAAATGTTAAACGTTTCGTCTCGAACAAATTGAGGCTTCCTCAGTAACCAGAATATTGCAAAGATTAATATAGTGTGAAAGGATTTAAACTATAAATTAGCTAAACAGCAACTTTATAATTGACAATTTTAATTAAAATAATGAATTATCAAAATCTGATGCACGCATGACCTTTGAAAATTTCATCAACTTGTATTCTTAAATTTTCATAATTATAGTTTATTTTAATTATTAACTTATTAAAAACCAAATCCAAAATGTTTAAACCTTGTTATTATATATTGTTTATTTGAATAAAATTACTTGCATTAAATAGACATATAGAAACTTTTCCACACAAAAGTCATGCAGTAGCCATTTTTAACAAATGTTAATATATACCGTAAATATTTTAAAATTTTAAATTATGAAAATTCAAGTCGTCAGTGGTGCGCTCTGTTATAATCCTTTTGAAGCTCGTACATGAATCTGTATCTTTACAAAGAATTATATAACAAATTATAGACAAAAGGGGTCTCTTTGAAAATAAATTATTTGAAATTAATTAATGAAGGACCATTATAATGAGTGGATGAATGATCCATAAAAATAATAACATTTGATAAAACTCTTAATTTATCTAATAACTAGTTAGAGAAACAAGGGTGAACCAATTAAAATTTAAGATAGTACTTGAGTTTAAGTTATCACAGAAATGCAGATATACTAAAAAGACAAACTCCTTTTTATGTTGAAAACAAGTAGATAAATAACAGTTATGTCTATTTTAATTTGTCTAACCCTAAGTTAGGCAAAAAGGAAGATGAATTAATGGACAATATAATATTGATTAATAAATAATGGCAGAGCCATCCATTGTTTATATTAGGAGGTATTTTAATATAAATAAAATAAAGAAAAGATTTGTCTTAAAAATGGCATGAATTTTAAAAATTAATTCGGCTCAAGTGAAAAGCCATGAAACTGTAATATGAACAATTCTAGGGCTTCTCACCAAAAGATTTTTAATCTAACTAAATAGGTAAAAATATAAAAGCTTGCATTTGCAAACAGCGTGACACAGCATCAGCAGACCAATGATTTCGCCCTAGTGGGACTCATCAGAGCTTGGTGACTGCACACGCTGTTCGAACGATGAACGATGAACATCTTGGTAGGCGGTGTACCAAGGTAATCAAACCACTTTACACCTACGTCCAGAACGATTAACGAGCTGATGTTTAAGTATTGGTAGTCACAGTTATCGTATAACTCCGCCCACTTTTTCAAGAGAACGAAGTCGCACTTTTCTGTGGCTCCTCCTACTCACGGAGGTTTAGAATCGCATTGGGCCGCCCTGGACGGTTGCCGGCGTCTTTCTGGTAGGCTCCTAACCCGGAGATGAGGGGGTTGGAGCTGTTCTGAAACAATTAATGGCCTGTTCATGAATGAACTGATGGATTGTAGGAATGCTCAGATCTTTGTGGATTTGCGAATTTCGCATGAACAATTCTAAGGCCCCTCACCAAAAGATTTTTAACCTAACTAAATAGATAAAAATATAAAGGTTTGCATTTTCAAACAGCGTAATACGGCACCAGCACCAGCACCAGCATTTGTGCCGAATTAATTTTTAAAATTCGTGCCTTTTTAGGTGGAATCCTTTCTTTATTTTATTTATACTAAAATACTTTCTAATATAAACAATGGATGGCTCTGCCATTATTTATCATCGACACCCACACAGGTTTATGTGTTTAAAAGGAAGTTTTGCATTTCCAACCAGCGCGAAACTATTGGTCTACTGTTGCTGTGGCACGCTGTTAGGAAAGGCAAACTTTTATATTTTTACCTATTTAGTTAAGTTAAAAATCTTTTGGTGAGAAGCCTTAGAATTGTTCATATTACAGTTTCGTGGCTTTTTACTTGTGCCGAATTAATTTTTAAAATTCATGGCATTTTTAGGAGGAACCTTTTCATTATTTTATTTATATAATATTAATTTATTTTTATTTTTTGCCTAACATAGAATTAGACAAATTAAGAAATAACATGTCTGTTATTTAACAACTTGTTTTAACATAAACAGAAGTCTGTTTTTAATAATTTTCTAAATTTCTGTGATAACTTCAATTTAAGTGCCTTCTCAAATTTTAGTTAGTTAACCCTTGTTTCACTAATCTAGTTATTAGATAAATTAAGCTTTTTGTCTAATGTTGTTATTTTTATGGATCATTCTCCCACCCAGCGTATGGGTTCTTCATTAACTAATTTCAAATAATTTATTTTCAAAGAGACCTCTTTTGTCTGCAATTTGTAATATAATTGTTTGTAAAGATACAGATTCATGCATGAGCTTCAAAAAGATTATAACAGGGAACGCCACTGACAACTTGAATTTTTATATTTTAAAATTTAAAATGTTTACTACATGTATTAACACATGCTTAAACATGGCTGCTGCATAACTTTTATTTAAAAAAATTTCTGCACGCCTATTCAATGTAAGTAATTTAACTCAAATAAGCAATATAAAACAAAGTTTAAACATTTCAGGTTTACTTTTTAATTAGGTAATAATGAAAATAAACTATAATTATTAAAATTTAACAATACAAGTTTACGAACATTTTAAAGGTCACGCGTGCATCACATTTTGATGTTTCATTATTTAAATTAAAATTGTCAATTATATAGTTGCTGTTCAGCTAATTTATAGTTTAAATTCTTTCACACTATATTAATATTTACAATATTCTAGTTACTGAGGAAGTCCCAATTTGTTCGAGACCAAACGTTTAATATTTGCTGCTGTTTTTTAAGAGAATAAATGTAATTTCACGGAATGATCTGTTTACTTCTAATGTCCAATTAGTTAGCAAATTTAAATCACTTTAATTAACTACGATTAGACAATGAAGTCAAGTAATACGATATATATATATATATATATATATATATATATATATATATATATATATATATATATATATATATACACACACACACACGCGC